>QFET01011067.1:0-66508 GCA_003316355.1 Tuber calosporum | reverse complement strand
ACAAAGGAAAGGCTAACGAGAGTGGTAATAGAGGTACCGGAACATGTACTCATGTTACACCCGTATACGTCACTCCCGTCCTTCCGACCAGATGCTGTCCGCAGGATATATATAGGGGTGGGCGACGGCCGACCCGGGCGAGTTGTTAGTATTGACATCATATGGCCTTCCGAGGGTACTCTAGGTGCCTATAATCCCTATGGGAGGTATGGGGGTCCCACGGAATAGCTATCTGAGAGGCGGGGATAAACGGAAATTTGTCTGGATATAACTCTAATAATTACACAACAATAGCCTAGGCGCTATACCATTACTGAGGGACGTTACAGGACTCCAAGAGGCATTCAGGCTTAATACGGCTAAGGTGATCCCTGAACGGTTGGCTATAGGTAGCGCCTATTAAGCCAATTCAGTAAAGACACTTACCGAGGAAGCTACGCAGTCACAAGAAAAGCTGCCGATAGGCCAAGTAGACACAGTTGACTGGGGTGCTTGCATAGACGGAAAAGCCATAGGGCTACTGAGTCTCATACCTAGGTTTGGGTTCAAAGTCGGATTGTCAGTTGGCCATTGACAAGACGGCGATCGGAAAGGTTTTACTCTCCTGCAGGCATAATCAAAATGCATTGCAGAAAACCATTATGATTGAACGGACTCCACTTATCCGAGCGATCCACTGGCCCTGAAGTTAATTCTGGAAGGGCCATGTGTCAGATGATCCCTGAGTGGAGAAGGGAGCTCTCTTAATGGTCGGAGTAGGGATGGGTGTCGTTGGCTTCATAATTCTTCTTTAGTAAACGCGAACGGCACTCTACTCTG
Organism: Tuber calosporum; assembly: GCA_003316355.1. Taxonomy (NCBI): domain Eukaryota; kingdom Fungi; phylum Ascomycota; class Pezizomycetes; order Pezizales; family Tuberaceae; genus Tuber; species Tuber calosporum. The sequence continues at coordinate 65,689 of QFET01011067.1, read as the reverse complement.
GTAACCAACTATCCTCTCGAGAAGACCTGAATTGAGTGAAGCTCTGGCTTAACGATATTAAGTTTTATCATTTGATTCAATCATTTTATCTTTACCTATGGTGAACTTTGCGTTGAGTCTTTTGGTGCGGTCGCAACCTTAGGATCCATCTTCCTATAGGGTGCCCCCGTTACAATCCCCATCCTACTCTGTCCATCCTCTGCCCATTTTGTGATTTCCTCCCACTTCAGTATCAGGTAGTCTCCCTGGCCCTCCTAAGTCCTCCAACACCTTGGCCTCCAGCCCTGGCCTGATCCCTATAGTATCTGGAAAAAGGTCAATTTCATAAACTCTTTGATCCTTACCTCCCACCTGGGTTCTCTCTTGACATTAGGTTTCCACACTGCCTCCCTCAAAAAGGTCAACGGTATCGTCTTCTCCAAACTTGGCCTGTCCGATTATAATCCTCCCTCCTTCCTTCAAGTCATTGTCCTCTCAGACACACTCTTTAAGATTCCGGAAAGGATAATGGCCACCCAGCTATCACCTATAGCTCGCATGGTCATCTTTACCCACCACAACTAATGTGGCTTATATCCCTTCAACACGTGCATTGCCCTTACGGATGAAATCTGCATACTACCACTTGTCTGGCTTAATACCAACACCTTCTTCCTCTACATCAAAGAGGTTTTTAATAATATTTCCTCTAGTTGCTTATTTTCCATACTTTGCGCCAAGGGTTTATCTCCTTATATGGTTCCTTTGGTTCATTCGTTTTTGCCTAACTGCAGAGGGAGCATCATTTTCCTGAAATTCCGCAAATTTTCTTACCTGTCTCAGTGGGCGCCCCTCAAGCCTCCCCCATCTCCCCTTTGTTTTTACTTGTTTATGTATCTTCCTACACTTAACCATCTCCAAAGGGATTATGTTTTCCTGTTTTGATGATTTTACTGTTACTGGTTAATCTGGGTCATATAAGAGGAACACACAACCTCTTTAGTATTACTACCCCGGCCTCTGTATGAAGGCCTCCACCCTATGAGTCTCCTTCTCAGTCTCTAAAACATAAATTATTTACTCGCACACGTTACTGACCACACTCCCGGGAAACTGACCCCATACTCTGGAAAGCAGCTTTGTTAATCCTTTCTCTACAGTTCGATGACTTGGATACTGGTTCTCCTCATTCTCAACACCATCATGTTGGGAAAAATTGACCTTTTTGGAGCAAGATCTAATAGTGGGTCACAAATTGCTTCTTATTGAATACACTATCTATCCTCTGTTGTGAATCTTGCCTCCCCCGCTTGAACTCGCTACTTTCCCATAGAGGCAGGATGGATGGCCCTCGCCTTAACTGCTCCTTCACCCGTGATCAACCCTGCAGCAGCTCGCCTGTATGCTTTATTTCAATCCAACTCCTCCTACAGGCCCGATAACATCAGACTCCCTCTGCTTCGAGGCCTTGGGGCCAACTACATCCCCATCCTCTGGTATCAACAAAGGACAGTACCTGCCATCCCCTCTCACCTATCTATCATCAGTATATGTTATCTACTGGTCAAGGTAGTCATAGGTGGAGTCAAACTCCCTCAAATAAATTCTTACTTCTGCCAGTCCCTATCACTGCCCCGCTACTACAGATACCAGGAGCCGTCACCTACAAACTATTCAATGATGACTGTAGAACGGACACCTTGTGGACTGGACAAGCCTGTCCCTGTATCCTATTTACAACCACTTCAAGCCGTCCCTGCACCCAAATGCATTTATGGGTCTCGATCACTCTATAGATAGAAGAATCCATCAGATACGTGCTGACAAGATCTATCTTGCAGCCCAGCTCTACTGGAATGATGCTGACCGCTGCCTCACCTGCCCCGCCTATGACTCAAAGGATGACACCTCCGAGCATGGTGTCTTCCACAGCCCCATCAAGTCGCAAGTATGTCAGCTTTACCTAGGAAAGCTCTCTCTGTTAGGTTATGGCTCCCTGCATTGTGCCGACTTTGACTTTATTATGGGTCTTGCTTCCTATAATCACACCATATGCACTATCCACATACCGCCTATCCCTGCGGTAATCACTACCCTGCTTTCCTCTTCCTCTGGCAATCACACAGATTAAAGAGTGTCTTTCTTTCCTTTGTTTATCTTTCCTTAGTGTGATTATTTCCTTGAGTTTCATTTCAGTCTAGACTTTCTAAGTAGTCACCTTGGTTGGCACGGTGACTGTATAGTCATCAATAAGGGAGAACTTGAACGCTTATTTATTTTCTTTTACCTGTTAGGAATTAATATTTTAGTTATTCAATAGCTAGCGCTCCATTCAGGTTCTTGTACATTAACATCCAATTAAAGAGATAATCACAATCAAAATTCCAAGCTTTAGCCATCATCAAGCAACAGATATGAGATCTTATCAATATCCTAAGGTTTACTAGAAAATCTTTATCACTTTACCTACAAGGCTTTCTAGCTAATTACCATTTATGAAGAAAAGATTATAAGCCTAGTCGGATTCACTTACCATTAGAATTGACTACCCTTAACTGCTACCTTGGCCAGTAGATATTGCACCTGTTTCCTTCACTCTTGATATTGACGGTTAACCTGTCGCGAGTAGTCTTCATATTGCAGAACTTAAGAAATATGTCTTTTGTCCAGTGAAATATCAGGATATACCTTTGCATATATGTGTGTGTCTCTTGTATTGACTGCAGCCGTGGTCCATCAGACTAAAATTAATCAATAGGCTAATATAATGAAAGGCGTATCTGAACGGGAGTTGGTGAGGACTCTCAAGAATTTGTAGTGTGGATACCAAGACAGCAGGAATACATCAGCTAAAAGGTCCTGTATATTTCTTCCCTGCAATTGTGTGGCTTCTCAGTAGGCTTTTTTTGGTAAGTTAAACCTGGGATATGTGTGAACTGCTTTCCCAGCATCCTTGAATGCCTGCTGCCATTTATGCTTTTTCAGGAACCCTTCTTTCTATTGCACTATATGCTTAAATGGACCAAGGAAGAAGTTATGTAAGAGGACCAGCTTATAGAGGTCTGCAGAGTCAAAATGATGGAGTTTGGAGAATACGTTACAGCCCATATTTACTTCAATCTGGTGAAAACATTCTGCAAGATTAGAACTTCCTATTGGCTACTTCTCTAATACTGTTTGATAAGAGGTGTAGTTGTGGATTCGGTAGGTATGTTAAGGGTCTCCACTATGGCCCTGGCTCAGAACCATCCACTTGAGGCATGACTTGTTTATCAATCCAGGGAAGGTTGCGTTTGCAATATGATCTGCAATCCAAGTTGACAAAATGGGAAAATAGTTGTGCATTTTACTGTCTGAACAATCTATTATTGTCTTTTCTTAGACAACCTGCAGTAGCTGTACAAAGATGAGGTCAAAGACAGCCATGGGAACATATGCGTTCGCCTGGTGCTGTCCATTGTTAGGACGCGCCGTTTAACTGCCAAATCTTTTCCTCAAGGTATGAATACATGAATCAGGATTGATATCTGGGCTCGTGTGTGCCTGCTCCGAAATGAGATATTGCTGATCGTCATATATATTGGTCAGGCTTTCTTATCAGCCACAAAATTGCTCTAGTGGGTCTGTCCTGAAAATCTTATAATTGGAACTAAGGTTCATCCAGCTGCCAGATATTCCAGTAATAGTAGGGAATCCACTGTGAGCATAGAAGAGTAATTAATTAGACCTTTCTCAGACCTATATCGAACCTTAGTTTCTCTCCACTTGCCCCTTGTATGCATCTCGAATACAAGTGATCCCCACTTGTATACTATACCTGAATATGTGCGTATACCATATCAGGTCTATATGAGACCTGGTGCATTAAGTTGTATACACAGTCTATAATATTCCTGAACTTGAAGGTTGTTCCCTGTTTCCCATGCTTTATAGTTGCTTCTCTCAGGCTACCTAGTCACCAAATAGATCTAGCACTTCCTGTTGTTTAAGTAATAAAACCGCGGCTTGAAATATCATTGCATCCTTCCCCCCATAGCCTTTTGCTTAGTAATCATTGATCTATAACTTCACTAACTTGCTTTGAACAAAATCGGAACATAAATTAAAGTCACGTTCATACGATAATTGGCTTAACAGGTCATATGTGATGACCTGACTGCGCTCTGCATATCCAATACTATCACTGACTAAACTGCCAGTACCCGGAATGGTTTGCTACCTTGATTGACTCTGTGGAACTGTGACTGGAAAATGTCCTCCGCATCCTAAGCAGGCTCTCTATCGGTTTGCTCGAAATTCAACAGAGGAAATCTGGCCCCATATCAATCTCACTGTCTTACACAGTCTGATCGCCTATAGGTCAGCCTTGGAAAATAATAGCTGCTGGGTTTCCAGTAACGCTTTCCTTCCAGGTGAAACTGGTTAGTGTAGGAAGGGTCTAGTCAGTAGCGCGTCAGTGGGATAGCATGATGTCAAGATATCTTCTCTGAACATGCTTTTATTATGGTGCAATTTGTTTATAGCCCTGCTGACTATTAGGACCCATTGTGGGGTTTGAGGTTATCATGCTCGCATGTAATATTTCAGTTTCAGCTTTCAAGGTATCTGTTGGTGTAAAGATAACCAGATGAAACGCAAACAATATACCAGCGAATAATGTCTTTCGAGTTTAAATACCTATTTTGTCTTGACCTTTAAGACAAAGTATTTCTGACAGTTTTTCAGTAGACTGGTTGACAGATCTCTTGATTCAAGTTGTCCACTCAGAAGTATTGCCCTATTGAGATAATTATTACCAACACTTGTAAATCCTCCCTAGATTTCAAACTTTGGACTAGGACATGTTATATCCAGGCCTGTGACCAATAAGAATTTACCCTTATCTACAATTATTCATTGGCTAATTTATGCCAACACTCACTTGTCCAATCTTTACACTAAAATCACGACCTAAACTATTTCTTACAATAAAAGAATTTTGACTTCTCTAGATATATGGGATATTGTACTAGTCATTCACACCTAAAGATGTAATAGTATATAGTGCTGTAAGGTGACTATATTGACTACAACCCATGCTGGCAACAAGTAGAATGAAATCCAGACTACTAGGCTTCAGTGAAAGAAGATAGAGGAATTTTTCTAACAGGAGCTATTGCGTATTCTATATAGTTGATAATCTGAATGCATTTGCATATGAGTGTATATATGCAGTAAACAGGGCCACCCAGCCTCATTACTAGGTATTCTGGAGGATGTTCGCAGAGGGGCAGCATTAAACTGAACTTAGTTTATTTGGCAAAGGGATTGAAGGATATCTACTAGTGTATGCTTGACACCTTCAGAGTAATAGATAGACTGGGGAATCATTTGCTATAGCAAGGTCAGACATCTTCAGAGGCAAACTGTGTTAACACTTTGTAGACCATGGCTGAAGTTTCTAAGGATACTTCAAATATATAGCTATCATAAGAACTGGAAAAAGTCTGAAAATGGTTAGCACTCCCTTATAGTTAAGTGGCATCCTCCATCTCCTCTTCTCAACCAGCGTTTAAAATCTCAACATCACAAGAAATTATCAACACCTTTGTTTAGACCTCACTTGACTCTTCAGCTACACCAGGGGGTGCGAATATTTCTTAATGATTCCCCCCTCTCTATACACTTTAGAGTCTACCTCTTTAACCTCCTTCTCACCTCTTCTGCAATATTTCTTAATGGTTCCTCTCATTTGGCAGATTTTGTTTTCCCTCACATGGCTTTCTGCTCTGCCTCGCTTAACATTTGCATGGTCAGAAATTCCCTCTGACCTCCCTATAAGGCGGGGAGACAGGGTTGCAGTAAAGGGAAAGTTTCTTCAGTCCTACAGTTGCTTTAGCAGTCTGATAGTCTATCCCCATAGTCTCACTTTGATGAGAACTACCTCGATGGCCACGTGTACAATTCTGTTAGTCCTTGGGACTACCCCTCCAGCATCTTTACCTGCTGCCCTCCTCTCCTCATCTCTCAGAATACAGACCTCGTTCAGCTTGATTCCTTTCACCTACTAGTGCCTGGGGCTCATATGCCCCTTCCCCCACTGTACCATAGTGGATTAGTAGGATATGGGATATTGTGCCTTTGGCCAAATTGAAAGTTCAGCTTAGTTTCTTCCTTGAGTGTTTTGTTTGATTTGCGGGTCTTGGTTCTTGTTCACTGGTGGACTTTGTTTATTTCCTATATCACATGTTTGCTGAGGTAAAAGGTTTACTATCTTCTGGGAGATTTAAGGACTGTTTCTTTTTAGAAGTTTTTGCTACCCTAGCGCCTAACCGTTGTTATAACAGGGGCACCCTGTATGAAGATGGATCACTAGGTTTTGACCATACCAAATACTTCAAGTAAAATTTAAAGAAGGTCAATGTTTTGACAATTGAATCAAAATGATGTAACTTAATATCATTAAGCTGAAGCTTCACTCAAGTCAAGTTCTTCTTGTGAGGATAGTTGGTTATCAGAGTAGAGTCCCAATCAGCTGAAAATAAGTAGAATTATAAAGGCCATTGACACACATCCCTACTCCGACCATTAATAAGGACCCTTTTCCACCCACGGTTTATCAACACCAGACTTCCTCAGGGTCAGCTTCAGAAGTCTGCAGATTGCTCGGAACAAGAGAGTCCACTAATCTAATTCGTTTTCTGCAATGCATCTCAATTATGTTTGAAGGAGAGAAAAACTCACGAGATCGAAGTCCTGTCAGTGGACTACTATCAAGGCATGAATGGACTTGTTATATCAGTTAAGACTCTGTTGGCTGATTACATTTTTCTCCATACAACCGATGGAGTCATTTTGTCTACTTGGCCAAGTGGCCACTTTCTGAATGACGTCCTAGATCCCCGGCGCGAGGCAGTACTGTGTTGGCTTGAATGAGTGATACTCATAGCCAATGGTTGGTTAACTATTTCAGCCATGAACAGCCTTAATGTACTTAGAGTCCTGTAGTAATGTCTCTCAGTATTGGTATAGTTTGTGCGCTATAATATAAGTTGCCTTTTTGCAGTAGAGTTTTTTCAGGACAAACTTCCGTTCATCCCTGATGCTCAGGCAGCCTTTGTGAGGGACTCCCACGTCTCCCATAAGGATATTAGGCACCTAGAGTACCTCCAGAATACCACCTGATGTCAATACAAGCAACTAGCCCAAATTGGCCGTCGCCCACCCCTATATATATCCTTTGGACAGCATCTGGTCAGATAGACGGCGGTGATATATAAGGTATCACATGACCACCTTCAATCTCACAGTTCTGTCAGGGTTTTTGCAACCTTCACCCTTTCCCACTATTCACAAGGGGCGAACATGTGAGACGCAAGGGGGTGTTGGATGTACCAAAACCGCCCCTAGGATCCCTGTGTGACTGAAGTAAGGTTTCGCGTTTCGCATAATGTTTTAGTAGGGAAACTTGAGTCAAGGATTTCATATGTGGTTTCAAAGGTAGGGTAACACAGCCCTATCATGGTGCAAATCTGTACGTAATGTTGCGTAACCCCCTTTGGTGTTAGTAGAAGGCTATTTGTAACCACTGTAATATTTACATGTGTTCACATTACCATGATATACATGGTTGTGCGAGCGCCGGACAGCTGACGGCGTCAACACTACTTAACAAGCTTTCATAGGGTTTTTCTAGTTACCCTGCCTAGCTAGATAACTGTTTAACTAAGAGGGTGGGTTACCCTGTCGACCTGGGTTATCCTGCCTAACTATGCTACTGGGTTACAGTGCATAATAGGGTTACCCTACCTGACTGGAGCTCATAGTTACCTGGCCTAGCTGAGTTACCCTACCTGAGTGTCGATCTGGGTTACCCTGCCTAGCATGGTTACCCTACCCAACTAAGTACCCAGGTACCTTTCTTAACCTAAGTACATCAGATTGTCAAGTCTCGGTTCAGGCCTATGGTACCGTTCCTTGTCATTGCCTTCAGGGGCCTCTGGTGGGACCGAGGTCCGCCACACTATATCAACTGATATGTAGGAGTATTACAGTTGTTCACTCCTAAAGGGTTTTCTTCAGCTGCAGGGAGATGGGATTGACTCTAGATGGATGTTTCTTTCTGCCCTAGCTTCAGCTCTATATAGTTTCTAGATAGTACCAGTTTTAACAAACCAAAAACATCCATGACAGGTCAATATAAGCCCTAACTTCCTACTCTCTCTCCCATGCCCCACTTCAAGGTTCTGACTACACGACCATATCCATCATCAACCCCCTCAACTCTCATTCTCTTTTCATGTAAAAACTACCCATATAGTCCTCCACAACATCCCTTGCACCCATACAACAGCTATAATATCAACTCATTCCATCCCACTCATTATATACAATACTTACACTATTTGTCAGCTAACAATTGCCCGCACACTCACTTCCACTCATTAGACTTCAAACACTAAAATCACTCAGACTGCACTAGTCCACAGTACATTGCCTATTCCTAACTTTTCTATAGTCCCTAAGCTATTATACCCCCCTCCCTTTGAACTAAACCTCTGCATCCAATGTTATTCCATTCAAATCTCACTTACTCTTCCTGCTGATCAATTCTGTCTGGAGGCACTGTACCCTCTCCCCACCTACTATGTCATCTCCATGGAAAAAACCAGCTGGTTTGTTTCTAAATCAGCTCTACTTTATGTTCTTTCTAATTTCCCCTTTATATCTGCTTTTATTCTATGGAAAGTTAACTTAATCATGTAGCTGTCCACTAGAGTCCAGAGTTAGCGGACCCCCACCCTCTACCCCTACTAACTCCTCTAACCAACACTGACAGTTTGTTTCTAAAGCCGTTCTGTATCGTGTTCTATTATTATCCTTTTTAACACTTATTTTATTCTTTTGAATATAAGCTTAGGCTTCTAGCAGGCCAATTCTGTCCAGAGATAGGGAACGCCCCCACTATCAACCCTTCCAACTCCTCTGACTAAAACAAACCATATATTTCTCAAGCAGCTCTGCTTTCTATTCTTTTTAATTACACTTTTATATCTGATTTTATTCTATTCAGAGCTGACTAATCTTTTTGCCATCAATTATAGTCCAGACACAGTATACTCCCCCAGCACTAACCCTACCAAGTGGTTCCCAAAACCAACCTGTATATATCTAAATTATCACCTGTTCACATTCTCTTAATTTCCCTTGTAAGTCCGATTTTATACTTTTAATTGACCTCTTAATCAACTAGCTGGCCAATTCTGCTTAACAATACTAAAACCCCTCCACTTCCAAAACCCCTCTACCAACTCCTCCGCAAAAGCCAACAGTCTGTTTTCAAACTAGCTCCACTTTATACTTTTTTCTAATTCCCCCTTTACATCTGATTTTACTTTTTTTGAATACTAACTTATTCTTCTAGCTGGCCAATTCTCTCCGAGATACCAAACCCCTACCACCCCCTCTAGCAACTCCCTGGGCAAAAGCCAGTGAACAGCTATTAGTATATTTCCTAATCAGTTCTGTCTCACCTTCTTCAATTTCCCTCTTATATATAATTTCATTCTTTGAATACTAATTTAATCTTCTAGTCAACCAATTGAGTCGATACACGGAACTCCTCTGCCAACCCTCCTAACTCCTTCTACAGAAGCCAAAGGGATTTTCCCTAATTAGTACTCTTTCGTGTTCTTCTAATTTCACTTTTATGACTGATTTAATTCTTTGAATAGTAATATAATCTTCTAGATAGCCAATTCTGTCTGGAGAGTGTTAACACCACCCCCTGCAGCATTCACCCGCAATCCTCTGAACTACCCTGAGCCCTATATCACCATGCAGCAATTAAGTCAATCTCATTTCCCTGACAATAGTAGGCAACCACAATGACACGATGTTTATTGGTGTAAGTAATATGCTACTTCCCCAACCCTGGTAATATTTGTCTGGACTATCATACTTAGCAGAATAACATCAAGAGGCCAATAGAGGGTGTTAGGATCCAGAGCTTCCGGCACATTAGTGTCTGAAAAGGGGCAATGCTCCAGGAATGCACTCACTTTTAAGCTATTTGCGAGCAATCAGTGGGCTCAAATATGAGAGAGGGACACTATGAGGGACAGACATTTTATTGATTGTCTAAACTTCTTGCTCAAGGATGTTATGACAAAATATTCACACACAGTGAGAGCAATCATCATGGCTCTTCCTCCTATCACCTCTGTACCTTCTGATGTTCCCACGGATAATGATGGTAAGTTCCCTAAAGTGTCTGTAATTAATATACAATACAGATACAAATATAAATCTAACAGGTATGGCTGCCCCATGCTTCCTCCTCCTCTGGATCGATATGCCTTCTGTTATCTTAGCTGACTAACCAGTTCCTCCCAGTCTGGAGAATATCCAGTGGAAGACCCTTGGCACAGTATATTGGCTGGAGATAACCGAACTGACACTGGAGAACTTGTTTGCAGTAATCAACCAAGATATGCTGCGCTGAACTGGATATTGGCAGCTTATTGACGCGACCCATTATTGTACACTTTTACTCCTTGACCAACCTGAGGAGGTATTGCTGATCTCCGTGATGACTGTAATCAAAGCAAGCCAGTATATCCGATTCTAATGGCGATTGAGCCTCCTGAATGAACTAATAGACCTTCTTTTCTGCTGTAATTATAACGCCAATGAGAATGATAGAACTCCTGTCCTTGGCAGTTGGCCATTCGATCCCAGGGAATAGCTGGTACGGCCCAGTCCCGCTAGCTGTTAAGGTGGACCAGGAGGAGGTCACAGAAAGTGCATGGAGGAGGTAGAGCAGGAGCAAGAACAAGAACAGAGAGAGCACGAAGAGGAGGAGAGAGTGGAGGTAGAGATGGGCTGGCAGGAGGGCTCCAAAGCTGTTTGGTTAGTCAGGTGAAGTTGGGGTGGGGACGTGCGGGTGGTATAGGCAGGTAGTTTTTGGCCACGGTCAGCGTTTCTGCTTTTATATTTCTGTTTTACTTTTGTAACTTTACTGACAACTTTTTTAATAACTATTTTTCACTTAAAATAACTCCCTTAGTATCTTATTTATCAGTGCTTTTCAGCTTAGGTACTATTAAGTTGGCCGCAACTGCATTCTATATTAGAATATGAAAATTCTAACCTTATATGTTTCAGTCCACGTCTTTCACTCATTGAACCTTGTGCCAGGTGCACTGAATCTAATCCTTCATATCATAGTATCTTTCAGAACATGCCTGTGTAGTTTGGGTTCAAAATATAGGAAAGTAAATGATATGAAAGCTAATGATAATACATGGATATGAGCTCATTTTAAAAGTAATGCAGACCTTTCTGTCTGCTAAATAAATACAAAGCTGCATAATACTACATCAGAGATCGGTAAATATATGGTCCCAGATACTATCAGCATTTGCCAACACCTACTAATCAAATTTTCCCTGTATTTACCTTATCATAATGTCACAACAGTCACAGCCCAACACTGGTAGACTGCGTCCCTCCAAGTAGTATAAAGAATAACCAAGGGAAACCCGCGTAGAACGTATCCAGAAAACTGGATCTAACAATATACTGGCTGTATTACCTTCTACTTTGCCTTCTCTTACTTCCACTCTCTGTGTAGGTTATAGAAGATTGGTAGCGGAACTGGCTGAATCACAACTTCAGATACGACTATTTGATTATCAGTATGACAGAGGTTTGGATCAGCAGGCTGCAGTTGATACTAAGGACTTTGATAATAGGGAATATGATTATAATGGTTGTTAGAGTGGAGAGAACTAGGAAGCAGACTAGATAGATCTTGATACGGATGACAAGCACCCAGCAGCAGGCAATGTGATACAGAGGCCAATAACTGGACAAGATTTTTAATTTCCACAATTCATAATAACTGTGACAGTTTGACAGACCCTCTGGTTAGAAAGGATGTATTCGTAGTAGTTTTTGCACATGGAAACCACCACAACTGTTCCAAATTAGCCAAAATTATTTAGCCATGCAGACCTCCAATTGGGCCCCTGAACTAACTCTGCTCATAACACCAACAACAAGTTATTCACATCCAGGGTCTCCAGAATTTAGCCAGGCAGTCCCTGTTGTAACCAGTAGCTGACAAAATACTGCAGGTAGGATTGAGCTTACTATTCAGATCAAAGCCTGTGGGTTAATGTGAGAATAGACACTGTGAGCAAATGTGTTTTTGAACCAAATTTCCCTAACCGAAAAGGTAAACATGTTTTAGACTGATTTAAGCCAAGAACTGGGATTTTGCAGCTTTCCAGATATTACAACAACCTCTAATGAGCAGGTAAGTTTTGTTTAATGGACATGACTAAGGATACTGGCCGCTAGCTACTAATTTCTCTGATCCAAGCAAGCACAGTCTATGCAGTTTCCAGTATTTGCATGATACAAAAAAAAATTTCTAACAGAACTCTTTTAGCTTGACGAAGAGTATCCCATAGTGTGTGCATTAAGGGTATTATACTTACTCCAGAGAGACCACTTTAATTGCCTGCCAAAGGGGTATGAGGTATACTTGCAGGCCTTTTTTGAGATTAGTGCATCCTGCAGGGTCACGAGATTGAACTAACAATGTTACTAGGCTCTTTCTCTTAGGTTCCTAGCCTAAATATTTAAGCTCTCATATATGCGTAATTTTATTCTGTCAAGAAAAGAAGAAGGACACTGGCTGACAAGTTCCAGAGGAAGATTAAAGGCCTATTTCTTTTTCTGACTGTGCACATATTATGACATGCATTGCTATGCTGGCAGATTGGAAAATTTGTTGACACTGTGAATTTCACGCACCTGAGTTCACAAGGGAAAGAAAAAAACACATCCGCCTAATATAGGTAATAATTAAGCTAATGGACTAATAGGGCTGCTGGAAGGCCAGTTACAAACTTGCCCTAATATGACAGAGTGTGTCTATACTTTCATAATGATATAGATAACATGCAGTAAAGAGGATAGAATAGCAAAACATTATAGAACACATATAGAGAGGATCTACAGATATTCGGAAAATCTTATTGCTGGATGCAGATAGTTTGGTATTCATTCAGAGGAGTGTAGTAGACAATTTATCAGTTTCAGCAGGGCTTGTACTATTACAATCGGATGTAATTAGTAGGAGTTACAATGAGAGGAAGAGGAAGATACACTGGTAGGCTTAATTGACCCAGGTTTGGTCAGGGTATATGAAGATTTCATGCAGGAGCTATAGCAAACTGGTCCAAATGACTATTGCGAAAATCAATACTAATGTTATTAAGTATATTTTCATCTATCTTAAGTGAAAATAATTTGGGATTATACAGGAGAAAAATGTCCCTAAGGAAGTAAGCTTTTCATAAGGGCTGGCAGATGGTGTGAGGTAGAGGTCATATCTTATCGAAGATATTGAGAAGAATTATTATAGTATGGGCATATTGTGGATAGAAACAGACAAAGCGCATATTAGATAAGACTCGGTGAATATGTCCGGCAGATTGAAGGAAAGAACAGTCAAATAGGAAGATATTCAAATTGGAGGAGAACCGAGCGACATCAGAGGAAGTGGGTAAGTGTGGGAAGACTTCTAGACTCTAGAAGGAGTACTAGGTGAATCTGGATTAGGTGCAGACGAAAAACAGTTGTACAATAAAGAGGTCAGGCTGATGCAAAAGAATTAGGCGTGAGATTGGAAGACACGGATAATTATAAGAGGAACTATAAGGTAATCTGAGAGGGGGTCAGAGATGTCTGGACAGGACAAGAGAGTACAGTGCAGAAGGCAGACAAAGTGCAAACGACATAACCCTATACCAGGGAAGAATGACCAGGGGAGAGTAAATACCGAATAGCTCAGGAAGAAGGGATTGGTGAATGAAAACCTGTCAATATATGGATACAAGCATCTGCTAACATCAGTGGTAACTAGACCAGTTTCCAAAATAGATAGTAAATATTTATTAGAAGTGTCCGCCGTAGAAGACCACCTATGGTTGAACACAACACAAGATGCGCCCGGACATGTCCATCCAGATTATGAGTTTAAGTTCATATATTCTCCTGCATCAGGTGTAGAGGAGGTGCGAGACACAAATTAATCTTTTTACTGATGAAGGACTAAGACTATTCAAGGTATCAAGATGAAAGCTCATTGAAGTGAGATATTTTAGGTACACAAGACCTTCTGAGTCGACTAAGAGCACAGTAAGGCTTTAGTCTGAACCTCAGCAGCTCAATCATTCCCCTGCGGCGCTGGCATTTACCTTGCACTTCCTCACTCCAGCCATGTGGAGTTCTCCTCTCCTATAGAAAACAATGTCCTTCAAGCACTTCTTGTAACAGCATATATGTTGTCGCTGTCTGTGCGACTGGAGGCTGTTCCAATGGTATATCAGCAGGCTACCTTGGCTATGCAACCCAAGTAGGACGAAGCCATGCTGTTAATAACATGCAAAGTTACAGCCTATTGAAAATGAGTGAGCAGAGGGAGTCCCTGAGGATACTAGTGCAATTATGAAGTAGGCTACGCTGGTAAGAACAGAGAGTATACTGGTGCCCCAATGTGATACCATCTGGGTTGACAAACCTATCGGAACAGCTTGATAAGGAGTAGCTGTGAAGCTGAGAAGGTATTGATCTAATTGGACCTATAAGTTATCTTGAATACATGCTGCCAAGCTGGATATGATGGAACGGACCTAATATGGTCAACAACCCAAGTGGCCCCTTGGTATTTTAAGAAACTATTGGCAAGTTCTGAACTGGGCAGCCATAGTTTAAATAATAGAAGAAGGTCAGGCATTGCATACCACGCAGGGCAGCATACTATCAGAGTAAGAGGAACTCTGACAGCACCAAAGGCTGTATGGGAGAAGAGCACTGGCAGCTTCAAGGGATATCAAAACTAGGATTGTGATAAAGATTATCAGAAAGAGTACTTAGTTGGGATGTGTGATAGATATAGTCCAGAAACACTCAGATGAGGGATAAAAATAACAAAGTCCCTTACAAGCTTTACTTTTTATTAAGTAATCAAGAAGAGATCATATCCATATTATAAGTTTTACTCACAATCTGTACTACTATACCTATGCGCCTTCCCCCTCTATCTGACTCTACAAATAAGACTAGTTTGATTCACTTATCCTCAGCATCAACTACCGTTAGCACTATATGTACTAACTCCTCTATCAGATCTTTGGTAAATTGAAGAAATGTCAGGCACCAGTAGTTGCTCTTTGTACAAGAATCAAAGTAGTGCTAGGTGTTAGGAGGACAACTACGATTTGGACATGAATTTCATCCCCATTCACAATAAATCTGACAGCATAAGTGATTTGAATAAATATGCTATAACTTAAGATGTCTTTTTGGTAATCGTTGTTGTAGAAGTAAAAATAGATCCAGTAAAAACAACCCAATTGCAGCAATATAAATTGTTATTATATTTTATACTATAGTAAGATGTTTTGCTTCTAATTTGCTTATCTATTCTATCTATCTTCCTACTCTATATACAAACATCAACCCTACTCTTTTGATATTTAACCCTTGTTTGTCTAACTATTCTTATTTTAATAGCCTCTTTGACAATGTTTACATATTAGCAGTTGCATTAACTCCCAGTGGCCCAAACTCACTAACATGGGATATGAACTATCTCTCTCATAAATGTCTACTCTATTTTCTTGGTATTTCACCCTTCCTAATTTATTACTATTGCTGTGGTTACAGCATTTTCAATAGGGGTTATCTCAACTGCTAGATTCCTCTAATCCAAAGTTCAGTGTACAAGACCACTGCCAGACCACTACAGTTGGAAGTAACCTGATTTCTAGTCTACTACTTTGTATTGTATCTTAATTTCTGGGGTTGGCCTAGCCTCATCACATGTCCTCCTCTTCATTTATAAATTATTAATAAGGTCAGAATATTATAGGAGGTTACGTTCCTACTGTTGATACACTAAGGGTGTTTGTTACAAGTCACAATGTATGAAATCTCTAAGTAGTGTCACACAGTTTA
The DNA here is from genome assembly GCA_003316355.1 of Tuber calosporum. Classification (NCBI taxonomy): domain Eukaryota; kingdom Fungi; phylum Ascomycota; class Pezizomycetes; order Pezizales; family Tuberaceae; genus Tuber; species Tuber calosporum. The sequence goes on along the minus strand of QFET01011067.1, from coordinate 49,696 downwards.
CTACTGGAACAAGATGCAGGAGATATGACTCCCTTTACATAGGATGTACTAGATGGCATATGTCCTCAACTGGCATTGCTGGATGTCCTAGATGTTATATCAAACTTACTCTCTGTTCTCATGCATAGCCTTTACATTTGATGTACTATAAAACTTTACTAATATTGCATCTGATACAGCTACTATTTTTTACTACTCGTGCTAAGGTTATATCTCTCTAGTCACATCCTCAGTTTGCTAGTATGCTCACAACCTTGGACACTCCAGAGGTGTACCTGACAGCTCAATAATAATTTACAGCTCAACAATAAATTACACAAAAAACCTTTTTATTCAATAATAAACTAATTTTATACTGGTTTGTTGTCTGCGTTTTCCACCCCGCTTTCCTATACATGACACATATAGCCTTTATTCCTCTGTTGCACTTGCTCCTTAAATTTACCTTCTTCATCCAACAAACTTTTGCCTTATTCAGAAGTGACTTTTGTTTTCCACTTACTTCCTTTTCCTTTGCACACAGTATTTGAAGCAATACTGCGTCAGCTTTCTGCAACTTCAAAATGACTTTTGTTTGACACTCACATGTGCCTCTATAGTATAGAGTACTCTACCTTTTTGCACCTTGCAGCATGATTATTTCTTTGCAGTCTATGGTATTTCCCCTGCTTTTATATTTGTTAAATCTTTAACTGTCTGCTTGCATGAGAGTACTTACAGTATACTACCATTTTAAAGGGTGCTTAGCTTTTACTGAAATATTGTAGATATATCAAATACACTTTGCAGTAGCTCAATTGTCTGGTGTGTAGGAGTAATTCAATAGATGACTGGTATAGGTTTCTATATTGTAGGAAAAATATCCAATTTATAATAAATTTGATGGAAGTTCTTATAGTACAAGCAATACTTGGTCCAGTTTATTATTCGCCTTACAATACCTGGATTTTATATGACTCCAAGTTCTACAATAGTGAACGGATCCAATCAGGCAAACTCAATAGGTAATATTGATTAATGTATGATTTAAGTCAGGTTAATAATTATTGAATGTAATTTAACATATGGTAAAATAGTATATAGATAGAGCACAATTCAGATAACTAATTTCATAGGATGTACCATCATGTTCAAAATTATAGGCAATATATTGTTAGGCAATAAATTATTATTAAGCAATAAATTATGATTGAGCTTTCGGGCACTGCTCTGAACAGCCTAATATTGCCCACATAAGAGGAAACTACAATCGTGACATGATGGGAGCCACAACCTTGACATAAGTGCTCAGAATCAGGATATGGGGTATATGTGAAAAAAAACAAGTTGAATTTGACAGTTCTAAGTTCAGGTTACAATATGAGTAAAGTTAGTTATTTAATTTAACTTGTTTATATTACCATATGAGCCTGTATAAGTTAAAACCTGACTATTGGGGCCCAACCACAAAACATTTATTTTTGCTTAACCACCTAGCTAGTCATTCAAAGTATATGTACAGTAGCTCAGAAAATATTTTAGAACTCTATATGACCTCTGTTGCATGTTTTATGTCCCAAAAACTAAAAAATTCACAAATAAACTTTTTACCATCTAAAATAACTTTAGCTGCTTGTACATCTATAGAATGAGAAATCATAAGTAATATATTACTGGTTGTTCTGTTATAATTCTTTGAAGTTGGATGTAGCTTGCGCAACCATAATATCTTGCTAATGTAATATCATTGGTATACCCCAAGATGGAAATTTTGGAAAATTGTTTTTCTATTGTTTAGTAATATTGATAGTACATAAGTGTTTATTTATCTTGCACATATTTAATAATAATTATCTTTATCTTCTCAGAAACCTTTATCTAAATTATTTTCACTTTTCAAACTGTATGATCCCTTCAACCTTATTAGTTAGAAGTACCTGTAGAAGAAATCAGAAAGGAGTATTTGATATATGGAGTAAGTATAGCCCTTATACCTCAGAACATATTCAATCTACCTGGCTTTATACAATCCTATCATCTACCGTGGTTGAGCAAGTTCAATCTATAAAGCCCACAAGAACTAAACATGTTAGTATGACAGATTTCCTCATAGCTATCCCTATTCCAAACAATATCGTGCAAACTATAACTACCATGAGAGCATATGGGGAGCAGTAAGAGTTGGAACATAGAGTGAAGAAATAGGAAGAACATGTTAGAATGCAGGTTTCTACATTGAAAGGGGAAGAGATAGGTAATTTGCCTAAAAGAAATGGTTGTCCACTAGGGTATAAGAAAAAAAAAATCATGCAAAACTATGTACTTTAAAGTTATTGGTAAATTTGAAATCATAGGTGTAAAGCAGATTGGCTAAATAGAATTTTAATAGTTATAGAAATATTTTAAAGTTTTTTTTAAGGGTGTAGCATTTCTGTGAAGATATAGGTAAACTAAAACTGGTTGTATCTCAAAACTTTTTGTTTTGGTAACCATTGTTGTAATGCATTTTCCCGCAATTTTCAAAAAAGCCTCACAGTCAGGTTTTAACTTATACAGGCTCATATTGTTTAAAGACTACCAGATTTTCAAACAATCAAAAAGGATTCAGTTCTTGTGCCAAGGTTTCACTCCCCAGCCACAACCCGAGTTTTGTCGCAAGCTCGCCACCCTGGGCACTCCAGAGTAGTGCCTGACAGCTTAACCATAATTTACTGCTCAACAATAAATTGCACATAATTTTTTACTCTATGGTAAATTCTCTGAAATTAGCTATCTGAATAGTACTATATGTATATACTATTAAACCTAATGCCACATTACTTTCAACAATCATCAACTTGACTGAAATCACACACTAATCAAACTTGCCTATTGATTATACCTGATTGAATCCATCCACCATTGTAAACTTGGAATAATACAAAACTCAACTAGTGTAATTTCAGTAATAAACTGAAACAATTGTTGCTTGTACCATAAGAACTACAATTAAATTTATTAAAAATTAAATATTTTTCCAATAATATAGAAAACTACACCTGTAATCTATCAAAGTCACACTCCTATCCTATTCCTGATGTGGAAAATACTGTCACCAAATAGAGAAAAATAGAAAGACCATTATGATGCTGTCAAAAGTAAAATCCAGAGTGCAAGTGAGGTTTTAACAAGTTGTGAAAAATAAGGTCCAAACTACTACGCCTGTAACCTCATCCCAAGTATCTTGAGAATCTCAAAGGGACTTACAAGATACTATTAGGATAGGTGGAGAAGCGTCGATGGATAGGTCTTGAATAGACAAGGTAAAAGGTATGGAACTAATTGAGTGACTGTTCAACTTGTAGTATTAAACATGATAATCCTTTAAGGCTTGAGAGTCTGTATCATTAAGGGATTGCGGGCTCTTAAAATACAAAAGATTGTAGCTAGGAAACTAAACAAAAAGAGGAAATATCCTGTCCAACAAACATGCTAACCGAGGTAGCATAACAAGTTAACCATGTTCAGAAAACAGAGGGTTAAAAGCAACAGGATGGACCTAAAAAATAAGTAATGGTATCCAAACAAGGAGGAACCAGCGATAGCTGATACTATACAAATCCAGTAAGTATCGCAAGAGGATAGCGATACCCAAATTGCTATAGGCAAGGTGGGGGTAATGATAAGCGAAAAATGGAAAGAATAACCAGTTAGGAAGTCACAACCAAGTAGGGTGGAACAAACAGGTTATAGTGCTTATCAGGTATAAACCTAAAGAGGTAATAACCAACATCAAGTTAGTAGTAATAGTAGACACATAATAGGATTCCGTTATATTCCCTTTAAAAGAAATAAAACAAACAAAACAATAAGAAATATCCTAAAGGGCTTAATCAACACCCGCCTTTGGAGCATTCCACTCATTTTCATAACTTACAACTTCATCAGTAACATATATCCATCACTGGTGTCAGGACCTTACACCTAGATTAGGTACAGAGTAGCGAAGACATTACAAAGAAGCAGTTGGCCTTCCATCTCAGATTTATCCAAGGTGGAGTATATTGTGCTGGTATCGGATTCTGAGTAGGCTGAGTCTTGAAGGTGTTTGCAAAATCTGTCAGGGTCAAGCTCCGGTTAGAGGGGGGCATAGTCTGGTTTCAGAAGTGTCCAGGCAGAGACTGTCTTGCCATGGAATACAGGGAGTCTGTAAGGTATAGATTCATAGTAGGTATTGAACCAGTAGCATCTGATGAGGGTGCTGGCGCCTTCTAGGTTATAGACGGGTTCCAATGTTGCTTAGATTTCATCATAGCCTCTCCATTGAGTATATTTTTTATTTCCCATTGTCCTTGTCCAGTGGCATCAATGGTGACAAGGTCTTTGGATATGGGTTCAAGTGTTCCTCGGAAGGCTGAGGGGTTTGGCCTTATGTAAATATGAAGATGACCGTAATGGATCCATGGGTTGATTCTTGCTATGACTAGGGGAAGTATAAGTTTGTAGTTATTGTGTCTGTCAGGTCCTTCACTCACTGAGAAAGCTCCAAACCAAGGTCCAACTACTGAGTAATTTTGTCAAATGTTATTGACATAGTGTGCAGACTCGCTTATGACTTCAGTTTCATTAGGGATAATTGGGGGTCCATCCTTTTTTCTGTTATCACTGTTCAAATATGTATGGGCACGATCTTATATCTATCAGAATATACTAAAACAATACTAAGCGAGTATTGCAGGCACGCCTTGATGAGGAGAGGTAGATTTATGAAGGTAGATTGGTAGGTAGTCTGTTCCTTATTCTTCTAAGCGAGAAAAGTGAGCGGTAGCCCTTATATATACAAGAGTGCGCCCTCCCATTATCCAAAAGAATATAAAAGGGAAAAATATAAGTACGAACGTGTTTTACCGTAACGTCAGTAGGAAAAACATAAGTGCGAACGTATTTGACCCTGAAAACCTGCCAAGAAAATTCGAAAAGTTTATATAAAACTAAAGTGGTGTGAGGGGTTTCATTGTGGATGATAAGACATAAAGGGCGGAACAATAACCGTTAAAATATGTGATAAGTAAGCGAATAACTCGAATACCAGATAAAGAATTATACATAAGAATCCTTATCATAATAATGAAATATAACAGAAATAAACGCACAGTATGTCTTAGCTGTAGTAATGTATGAGGTGTAATAGGTATTGCCGAAACACTAACCAAGTAAGAGAATATACGATATGTTCAAGGAAATATTCATATGAAAACGAATAAGAAATTTCAACAATCACTAAAGGTAGTTTGGCGTGCTCTGGACTTCTGGAGTTGATCTCTGGAAGGTTGCTGGTTCTTCATGATCTGGAAAGCAATCTTATCTGCCGCTTGTACTGAAGTGGAGAGATCTCTGATACTGGGGAGGAGGTTTGGTAGTCTGCCTAAGGTGATTTCGAAAGGAGAGAGTTCTGTGCTATCACAGGGAGTTGCATTGATTGCAGTATGCACATGAGGAAGGTGGCAAACCCACTTGGTTCCTTTCAGGTTAACATAGTTCCTAAGGTATTAGTGAACAGTTCTGATTCTGCACTCAGTCTGTCCATTGATCTGGAGATAGTAAGCTGTAGCCATACTGAAATGAATATTAAAATTCACCATAAGCTGTGTTCAAAAGCGTGAGATAAACCTGGGGTCTCTATGAGAGACTAGGGAGATAGGGAAGCCATGAATGGAGAAGACTTGCTCAATGAGGCAGTATACTGTTTCGATATCTGTGATGTTCTGGGATACTGGTGTGAGGTAGGTAAAGCCACTGAATCGATCCTAGACAACCATGATGAGTTCTAGTGTGGAATCACAGGGTAATGGTCCTGCAAAGTCAATAGTAAGAGACGAGAATAGCTGTCTGGGGACAGGGAGAGGGGTACTTGATCCTACAGTAATAATAGTAGGTTGCATGTTGAGCTAGCATTGGTGGCATCAGTAAACATAGTCCTTGAAGTTGTTCCTCATGGAGAGCCAGTAGAAGTGTCTTGTAGGATATTCAAATCATTTCTGCCAACCGATATGTTCAATTTGTTCATGGGTAATCCGCTTAATTTCACTTCTGATGTAAGCACCTTCATAGCTTGCTTGATAGGGGACATAAGGACAGTCTCTACAGTCATCCTTCCCCTTTCTAAGAAGAAGGCTATCATATAAGACCCAACCAGGGTGGTCGATAGCCTTATTAACTACCTCAAGGTGAGAGTCATTCAGGGGGGCATTTTGAATACTGGAGTACCACTTTCCTATCATGTAGTTGGTAAGCGTAAAAGCACATAGGTCAAGGTGTAAAGGGGACTGATCAAGGAAGCAATCTTTATAAACAACAAGTCCCTCTGGGGTAGGTAGAGCCTATCCTTGGTCAATACCCAGTATTTTTCTTTGATTGCCCTTATCAATAACTGTATGAAAGACTAGGTAGCTATCATCATCCAGGAGGGGAGGGGGGGCAGCCTATCAGTATTCTGCCTTCCGCTTCTGATGATGAGGCAAGACAAAGTTGGAGGCAGAGTAGAGGGGCAAGGGTCATGAAAAATTGCGAGATCACAAGGGAAAGTATCTAGAATTCTCTCTATTTATATGGGTTTGGCATTCATCTCATACATAGGCACTCTAGGGCATGGCTCTGCATCTAGTAGATTGAACAAATCGGTCCTGATCATTGATTGTTGGTAAAGGCGGGACTGGTGTATGCTGAGGGTCAGGTTCAATTTGTGTGCTGCTATGGGCGATATTTCTGGAGGTGGTAACTGCAAGGGATATCAATTGGGAGATAGAATCATAGATTCGTTTAAAGTAGTTGTTAATAGCATCTGATTGCAGTGGTTGGTCCATATCTCTTGGAGTATTGTTAATTGTCGCTGCAAGGCCAGACAGTTGAGCTTCAGCTCGCTCAATAACTAGTATAGCTTAGGATTGCTCTAGAGGGTTGCTGGGATAGGAGGAGGTCTCAACGATATCACAACCTTGAATGATATTGGTTGCAAGCTCGAAGGTATCTACTGCTTTCTCAGTGACTTATTCAACAGTATCTGGGTGGTGACCTGCTTCTTGGGAGCTAGAGGAGTCAGACCTGGTGCCATGATTGGAATTCCACCAGAGTAGTATTCAAGAGTAAGAATGTGTGTGGGTAGTTGAAGAGTGAGTTCAGAATAGGGGTCTTGGGCATGGGGGATTTTGAGGTAGTGTCTTCCTACACTATTCATGGCAGAGGAGTGGGTCTTTATAGGCATCTTCTCAGTAGAGTCTACTAATATTTAGTTTTCTTCAGCTGGGGTGTCTTCATAGAACCTTGATTGTGCATTAACAAGGACATTGTCTTTGCCAGGTCTGTGAATGAAATTGAAATAATAATATTGCGGAATATACGCACTCTTATTTGGCATTAATGGAGGTCAGTCTGCTTCAGGAAAAAGGATAGTGCTTTATTGTCAGACACAACAGTGAACTTCGTGCCATAGAGAATTGGATGGAATGCCTAAATGGCATCCACAATAACCAAAAGTTCCAATTCATGCACAGGGTAGTGCAGCTGACTTGTTGCAAACTTTCGGCTGTGGAATAAGGCTGGGTAAGCTATCTCAGGAGAGTGTTCTTGGCGAACTCATGCTCCTGATCCAACCTATGAAGGGTCAGTAATACCATATATTAGATCAGCCTATGTCTGATATGAGATGAGGTAGAGCAGAATATACTACTTAGCCAGGTGCTTAACCTGTTTGAAGGCTTGCTCATGTAGTAGTCGCCATTCAATCACTTCTTGTGAAATTAGGTCTGAGAGGTTAGCAGTGGTGGATGCAAGGTATAGGAGATATTGTGTATGATACATGACCACTCCAATAAAGGTCGCAATATCAATTTTTGATTTTGGTGTCGCCTGGTCTTGGATCGATCGAATTTTTTTAGGGTTGCATAAATTCCTTTCTGATCTATATATTGACCTAGAAGTGAGAGCTTGGTGGCGAAGAATTTGCACTTGGCTGGCGATGCTTTGATTTGATTGTACTTCAATCTTCCTACAACTGATCTGATATGGGAAATATGGTACTCAATTGTTTCTCAGTAGATGGTAATGTCATCCATGTATGCTCAACAAATTTTCCAATAAATCCATCTAAGATAAACTCTATAACACTCATAGCTGTAGCAGGGGAGTTAGCATCTCCTTCTAGCATAACTGTGCATGCAAAGGATCCAAAAGGTGTCTTGATGGTATTGTATTTGTCATCACTAGGGAGAACTCAGATTTGGAAGTACCAATTCGCTAGGTCTATGGTGGATCTGAACTTTGCTCTGGCAACAGCTCTAGTATCATGGCTTGGTTAGGAATCACTCTATGGTCCTTAATAGTAATATCATTCCTGGGAACAAGGTCTGCCAGCAGTCTTATTTAGGTATTGGATTTCAACCTTGGGAATATGTACATTGATTGTGTGCCTCGCTTGGGTAAATAATTCCTTTTGCTTTTGAGTTATTGATTAGTTCTCTGTATGATAGCATGATCTTCACACGGAATGTATTGAATCTTGGATTATAGTCTGAAATTGTGTGTTTCAGCTGGATGTGGTAGTTGACATCTCTCAAGGGTGGTTAATCCGCTGTCTTCTTGCCAGGGAATAGTGTAGGAACCTCAGAAATGAAGTCAGGGGAATCTACTTCATTCATGGGTGAAAATAGTGCATAGGTTGCTCTCTTGCATGTCAAGGTGATTCCTTGGTCAAGGAAGGTGATAATAGATTGTCCGCATTCAATTACAGCATGCTAGGTGGTAAGGTAAGGGATTCCTCAGAAGATATCATAGTTGTCCAGGGAACAGACTAGGGCTTCAGCGATATCACTGCTCTTCTTGCCAATCAATATGACTTCTTTTGCAACATAGAAGATTACTAAGCGTGATCCTTTAACTGCTATCTTTAGGTTCATAGAAGTCTCAAGGTCCCTGGTAGGAATTTAGTGGGTAGTGACAAGCTTTCCTGATCTCAAGTTCTCTTCTCTGTTTCCTGTATCGAATAGTACCTTTGCTTTCTGCCATTGGCTGTGATGTATGCTTCATGGCTTGGGATTGAGTTCCACTAGGTCCTGCATTGTTTGTGGTAACTGTGACTGATTCTTTTGCATAGGGATCATTTTCATGGGTGTGGTATATGCTTCTGACATTCTGGCGTCTCCTGGATCTGCCAGTGCCTCCATTTCCTTACTGCTAGGTTCTCCTATGCTTCTTCTTCTCAAAGCAGTAATTGGAGTAGTGTACATGTTTTCTATAATAGTAATAGTCTTTGTCTCTCTTGTACCAATCCTTCTCAGCCTAGGAAACTCAGGGACGATGGGAGGTATTATTAGGGGACCTTAGTTGGTTTTGCTGCGTGCTGTTCTGGGGGCGCTTGGGTACATGTTGGGAAACACCATTAGGGCTTGCATTTTGTTGATGATATTTGTTTCTATAGAGTCCTGTAGAGTAGGCATTTGCATCTCACTTTTCAGCTATATCCACTAGCTGGTTAAAGGAGGTGTCTGAAGTAGTGTATAGCTTTACCTCTCGCTTGGGCTTGATATCCATAGCATGTAGGAGTCTTGGCTTCACTGAATAGTCCAAAATTGTTCCTTGTGGAGACTGTCTCGCAAGGTTTCGAGTCCGATTAAAGTGATGGTAATCTGTGCTGGTTTTCCACCAGTAGTTTGCTTGACATGTAGCTACTGTTCATAGGAGGTACATGTAGATATGGATGGAAGGAAGTAGGCCTCGAATTTTTATTTGAATCCAGCAACTGCGTGTTCTCCTTGGGAAGCTTCATACTGTGTGAATTTATCAATGGCTTTATCGGTGTAATAGGCTGCATAGTATTGCACGGCTTCATAGGCATCATCAGATATCCCAAGGCTGGCGATGTATGGATTGACTTTATATAACCATGAGATAATTCTCCTTTGATCAGGATCTGTTCCTTCTCTTGTGAATGTCAATAGTGCTGGCCATTTAGGATGCGTATTTCCCTCTGGTAGGAGTGACATAGTGATGCGTAAAGGGCTTGGATTGCTTGGTGGACTTGGTGAACTAGGAGATCTTGGTTGACTTGGTAAATAGTCAAGTGTAGGGCTTTTTCTCTTTGTTCTCTTGGTAGACTAGGTAGTCTAGGTGATGAAGCTGTGGGTCCTGGTCCAGGCACATCCTCTGGACAGATATCTGATTTTGATTCTGAGGTTGTTTCTGGTGGTCTTGGTGGACTAGGTGGTCTTAGTCGACTAGGTAAATAGTCAAGTGCAGGGCATTGTTTTCTTGGTTCTCTTGGTAGACTAGGTGGTCTATGGGGCGAAGCTGGGGGTCCTGGTCCAGGAGCGTCCTCTGGACCTGAATCTGATTTTTATTCTGAGCTTGTTCTTATTTGTATTGGACTTCTTGGTGGTGCTGTTCTTGGACATATTCATGGACTTGGTCTTAGTCTTGGTCCTGGTCTTAGGCTTGGTGTAGATCTTGAGCTTGGTCTTGGTCCTCTTCTTCGCTACTGCTGCTATCTACTGAAGATGGTTATGAATCCTCAGATAGTGGTGCAGGTGGCAGTACTGGTGTATGGCTTTAGGGTCCTGAGGAGGATGCTACCGATCCTATAGTGTAGTGCCTTTTGGTATGTTACAGGGTATCCAATTCGGTACTGTTCAATTGTCTAGGCCGTGCTTGTATCGAGAAAATTCTGAGAACAGTCAGGAAAGCTCAGTAAGAGGTATGATGTCACGATTGGTGACTAAGCAAGGCAGAGTTTCGCATGACTCATAGTTATGAGTCACAAGGTTATTATATTTCGCACTATGACTCATTAGAAGTCATGGGGTTTCACATGATGCACACTTGTGCAATCATTGTTATGTTGTGATTGGTTGATCGTGCGCATGACTCACATTTGTGAGTCATATGATTTAATGATTTTCGCACATGACTCAGACTATGAGTCATGGGTTTCACGCGTGGAACCACTTTAGGGCACATGACTTACTATATGAGTTATGATTGGTTGGCACGCGGCGCAGTTGACTCAGAGGAGTCAGCTGATGGATTTCATACTATGACTCACTATGAGTCATAGAAGGTCGTGTGACTCACAGGTATGAGTCACCAGGGTTAGGGTTGAGGGAAGAGTGCCTATATAAGGACCTCTAGGCGACCTGTAGTTAGGACTCTTTACGCAACCATCTAAGTTCTTTCCTATACAATTACTTTACCTCTTTACTGTTCCATTCCCCTATTGGCGTTGTACGATAGGAACCATAGGGTTCAGCTATCAAGACAACGTAGGCATAGGCCTAAGAGCAATAGTGGAACTCCGCCTAGTACTACTCGTTGCAATAGTACTCCTACCCTGGTGGCTGAGATTAGCGCCACGCCCCATACCGGACTACAACAACGGCCCGGTCATATTCATCCAACCCAAAGAGAAGTAGTTACCTGATGCAGAACCAGCTTACCGCATAGGATCGTAACATATGATGAAAGAATCATTGTTCTCGAAGGTTGAATATCTTAATAACTTAATATTTTGTTAAGGTCTCTTCTCTATTGCTTTATTATCCCTTAACAAAGGGTTGATCTTCTTATTTATTTTTTTTTTTGATCAGCTCATTGAATTAGTATTTAAGGTACAGAAACTATATGAAGTGCAAGCTATGACAGAAAGAAACCTACAACTACAGTCCAACCTTCCCCCCAGCTAAAAAAACCCTCATACTGAAACAAAATTATGCACTTGGGTATAAAAAACTACTAAGAAGAATCAGACCTGAAATCTTCCAAACGACAGTAAATCTTTCACCTTCGCAGACGAGTGACATAGGAAATAAACCAAGTCTAACTGTGAACAAGAACCAATACCCCAAAAGGAAACAAAATACCTAAGTGAGAAACCAAGCTGAACTATCAATTTTGCCAATGGCACAACATCCCATATCCCGCTAATCTAGGAGGGTACGGCGGGGTGCAGGGGTAAATTGAATTTCCGGGCATAAAGAGGCGAAAGGATACAGGCGGATGGAGGTCGGTAAGCTGATTGAAGTGGAAGGAGTGTGTGGTAGACAATGATAATTGCTGCATTCTGTGGAAATGGTGGCAGTATGGTGCCAGCAGAAGGGTGGAGCAGTAGGGTACCTGCCAGGGAGCAGTAGAGTGCCAGCAGATCAACCGTCAGGAGGAGAGGTGAGGAAAAGATGGAAGAGGGGTAGACCCAAGGACCAACGTAGTCGTGTGCGGAGCCATCTAGGGAGTTCTCATCAAAGTGCAGGTGGGGTAATTGACCATCAGACTGCTAGAGCAACTGTAGGCCTATAGAAAGTTTCCCCCTACTACAGCCCTGTCTCCCAGACGTATAGGGAGGTCAGAGATAATTCCCGACCATGCAAATGTTAAGTGAGGAAAAGCAAAAAAGCTAAGCAAGGGAAAACAAAAGCGGGGAAAGGAGAGGAACTATTAACAAAGATGGCAGAAGAGGAGAGAAGGAGCTTAAAGGGGTAGACCCTAAAGAGCACAGAGAGGAGGGAATCATCAAGACAAATCCCCACCCCGTGGCATGGCCAAAGGGTAGAGTTGAGTTGAAATGAAAGTGGTGATGATTTCTTGTGGTGTTGAGATATCAATCTCTGGGTATGTAGAGGAGATGGACGATACTTAGAGGAGATTGAGGATGTCCCTTAACTATGGGGGTTTTTTTTTATAATCTGATATATTTGCTGTTAACGTACAGGATCCTGCATGGGGCGCTAGCTATGGTATAAAGGAAACGTTAATTCCAAGTGTGAAAAACCAAAGAAATAACCACTCAAATTCTCCACTAGTGATGACCATACTGTCACTGCACCCAACAATGGCGACTAATTCAAATAGTATAGAATGAAATGAAAGCAAAAAAATTATATCGGCAAGGAGAGATATAGCAGGAAAACAAAAACTGCTCAGCTGGAGTAATAGCCGGAGGAGGGTGTTGTAACGGTAAACAAAAAGCGCTGGCATGGTTGATGGGAAGTTCGTGCGCATGGCGCGGATGTATGATGCGAGACCTAGGATCATGTCCAGGTCAGCCCAAAGTGGAGAGCCATGCCCCATCAAGGACAGTTTTGGAAGGTAAAGCCTGCGTTCTTGGGACTTGGAGGGGCAGTGGAGAATTGCATGTTAAGAGGTTTCATCCCCTGAGTCACAGTAAGGACAAGTGGGTGAGCGATCAGCATCGCTCTATGAGGGTTGCGCATCAAGATAACTCTTGCCAGCACGAATATGTTATATTCTCCCAGATGTAAAGCGGTCAATGCCCATGAAGCCATGTGGACAGAGGGGTGGCTTATACTGGTAGTAAGAGGAGATGGGGACAGGAGTGTACAATCAGCGAGGAGGTCCTTTCGGCAGTCTTCCTTGATCAGTTTGTAGGAGACGGTACCTGGATTGAAGGTAGCGGGGTGAAGACTGTGCCCAGTAGGTGGTGGGAGTTTATTTGTGGGAGTTTGAAGACGTCCTGTGTCACCCTGATCAAGAGGTAGCACATGCCATCGATGGGGAGGTGAGAGAGGATGGCGGGAATGGGCCTTGGTTGGTCCCTGTGAAGGGGGATATAGTTGGCCCTAAGGCTGCGAAGGAGGGGGTGAGAGGAGTCACCTGCCCTATAGTTGAAGAAAGATGGAAATAATGGGGGCAGCCGGGCTGCAGCTGGGTTGTTCTTGGGAGGGGAGCAGGCAAGCCGTAGTGCGGCCACCCTGCGGCGTTGGAGGAGGAGCATGTTGAGAGGGGGGAGGTAAGTCTCACAGGGTAGGATGGATACTGGAATTGATGAGAAGCAGTTGGTGACCCACAGTTGGACCTTGCTCTAAAAGAGTTCCATATTCCCCATCATGGCAGCGTTGGGTATGAGGAGGTCAGCTCCGTAAGTGAGGATTGGTAGGGGCAGGCCCATGTCCAGCCTGCAGTTTAGGTAAGGGACTATGCTGATGCCTGGAGGAGAGAGTTGCCTAATAAGACCAAAAGCCCCTTGTGCAAGGACTAACCTCTTAAGGAAGTGAGTGGAGGTTACCATCGAGGGTGAGAACCAGTGTCCTAGCTATCGGACTATGGAAGAAGGGTCGAAGACACTCTCATTGGGAGAGACAGCAGCCAGTCAGGAGGGGGAGCGATCCCTTGGAGTACGCTAGTGGATGAGTTCGGCTTTGGGACCGGAGAAGGACACCCTAAGTGGGGTGGCCTTCCTGCAAAGGCGGGGGTAGTAATGATGAAGAAGCTGCGTGTTCCTCTGGTATGACCCAGACCCAACAGTAACAGTAAAATCATTAACATAGGAGAACATAATCCCCTTGGGGATAGACAAGTGCAGGGAAGATACATAAATTAAAAATAACAAAGGAGAGATTGGGGAACCTTAGGGGGCTCCCACTTGCACAGGCAAGAAAATATTAGGGGAGCCCTGAAGGAACAGGCGGCATTTGCAGTCTATCAAAAATGAACGAACCCAAGAAACCATATAAGGAGATACACCTTTGGCGCAGTAGGGAAGATAAACAACTAGAGAAAATATTATCAAAGCCTCCTTTGATGTCAAGGAAGAGGGTAGAGGTTTTGATGCCTGCACGCTGCAGTATGCGGACTTCGTGTGTGAGGGCAGTGCATGTGTCAAAGGTGCTAAGTCCAGGAAGCAAGCCCCATTGATATGGGTAGATGAGACCCATGCTCGCGGCCTTTAGAAATAGGCGGATTACCATTATCCTTTCCAGAATCTTGAAGATGGTTTCTAGGAGGACAATGACTCTGAAGTGGGATGGGGAGTGGTAGACAGATTTGCCGGGCTTGCAGAGGACAATGCTGTTGGCTCTTTTAATGGAGGGGGGGTGTAAACTATAGGTCAGCAGGGGACCTACGAGGGAGGTGAGGAAGGTAGAGTTGATATTGTTGATCCTCTTCCATATGTCATATGGGATTAGGTCAGGCCCAGGGTCTGAGGTGTTGGAGGATTTGCGTAGGGCAAGGGAGACTTCCTTTTTCTGAAGTGGCAGGAAGTCCACAAAAGGTCCCAAGATGTAAGGCAAGGGTTCAGGGTCATTTGGAGGGAAAAATAATGCAAAAGGGAGGTGTAGACTTCGACTGGTGTCATGGCATTGGGAAAGGAGGGGTACAGGTCATGGGGGTGTCAGCTTGCGATCCAGTGTGCAGCCCACACTCACTTGGAGTGTAAGGAGGCAAGGAATGAGTTCCAGTATCATGCCTTGGCCTTTTTTATGGCCTTGAAATATGCAAGTCGGGTGGCACTGGCACCGTCAGAAAGGGTGGTGGAGGGGGACATGTGTGATATCCTTGCCTCTCTGTTGAAAGCTTGAAGGTGGTGTGCTAGCTCAGCTGTCCACCCTAGCTTTGACCTAAAGTAAGGGCGCTTGTTTGGTGTATGTAGGGCTATGAGGAAAGTAAGCGTGCTCAGATGGCAGTCGAACAAAGCACTAAGCGAGGTTGAGGTCGGGAGCGGGAGGGGTGGTGGGACTGATAGATCATTGATAAGAGGGGAGAGAGTGTGCCAATCAGATTTGGTCCAGTTCAGGGTGGGGTCAAGCTAGCATAGAAAGGGCGTGGAGTCAGTGAGTGTTATTGGACATGGTTAGAGCCAGTCAGTGAGAGGGTGACACCCCATGAGCTATCAAATGGGGCATGGGAGGGCATTGCGAAGGCAAGGTCGAAGACTCCAGGTCTAGAGGTACTATCGAAGAATAACCTAGTAAATACACCTGGTGTGTTTAAAAGTGTGTAGCCTAGCTCAGGGGCCAGGTCAAAATATGGGGAAGAATGATTAAATTCAGTAACAGAAAGGACCCGTAGAGGGTCAGAAAGAGGATGATGGAGGTACAGATCCCCAACCAGCAGGGTGGAGAAAGCAAGTTCCCTAAACAAGGACGGTGGTGTGATCGTGCGTAGGTGCGATGAGTACCCAGTGGTGCAGTATGTATTGTAGACATGAAAAACCTTATGAGCTGAATTAAACAGGCTGGAGGGGGAGTGAATGTCAATTGCTATAAAGTCCAGCTGGTCGAAAAAAACTGGTCGGAGTGCAAAAACTTGCATGAAATCAATGAGAGCATAAATGGCAACCCTAGGTTTGGCATCGTTAGTAGTAGGTGGGGAAAAATATTTTTAAAAGGAAAATATAAGTAGTCACCACTTAAAGACCGTAGGATTCTGGAGGGCGACCAAGTGTGGAGGGGTGGGCATAGCCTTAAGGCTATTGAATAAGGAAAGAAACACATTCCAGCTCCCAAGACAGTAGTGCTGAATGAAGGTTAGGGTTGTGCCTGGCTCCTGCATCAGGGAAGGGGGGTTCAGTGCTGGACTCATTGGCAGGGAAAGCCCAATAGACTATGTGGGAGTGGAGAACTGGAGAGCCAGGTGGGGACTGGTGCAACAGATTTGGGGCAAGGGTCAGCTGGAGCGCCAGTTGGTGGCACTGGCTGTCGGGGGGTTGTAAGATCTATGGCGGCAGTGGTAGGGTAGGGGGTACTGAATGGACCGGGTAGGGTGGGTGCATCCTGGTCCATGACATCATCAAGACCTTGTCCAGCCTCAGGATCAGAAGGGGTCTCATCATCAGTGGGAGGGAGGGAGTGGAATAGGCAGGAACGGTCAGTGGCAGGGTGGCACCTGTACAATTGAACACATCAGCGGGGAGGCGGGACAACACCCAGAAACAGACTTGGTGTTCCCGCCCTTGGGGCATGTGGGATTGGGGCAGCAGTGCACCACTCGTTTATGTATCAGAGCACACAGGGGGCAAGTGGGGGTGGTGGCTTTGCACATGGGGAGGGGTGGCCGTAGAGCCAACACTTCCAGCATTGCATAAACTTCCCAGAGGAGTGGGCCTTTTTGACTTTGCGTGGACAGGAGAAGAGACGGATGGTGGAGCCAAGCCTGTTGACATCATCTGGGTTGACGGTAACTACTACAGATGTAGTGGTCTTCGTGGCTCGAATGTTAGCGTTGGTTTAGAGGAAGCGTGCTGTGTAGATTACGACGTCAGTTGCATTGCGAAATTGCTCAGAGAGGGTGGGATGAGGTCGGATTGATCCTCCGGGGGGTCGGCTATAGGTAGGCTATGGATGGCCAATTAGACTTCGTTTGGGGCGGGGCGGAAGGGGTGGTATGGGTTGTTTCCTGCTAGGAAGGCTTGGTTAAGACGGTTAGTCATAGCTTTATAGTAGGATGAATATGCAGTGTAGGGTGTGTATTGGTCAGTGCCCATGAGGGTGAGTGATCCTAAATGATATATACATGTGGAAAAGGAGAGGGGAAACGTGCGGTTAGCCTGCCTCAGGAAGGCAGCTAAAAGGTTGGTGGCAGTGGCTGCCATCCGGTCTGCTTTTGCATGTGGTGTGGGTGAGGTGCGAGGCGCAAAGAATCTGCGTTTGGCGGAGAGCAACGGTGCCGGTCCCAGAGACTGAGGACTTCTGTCCTTGGACGCTGCGACTTGTGCTGGCGTAGCCAGCTTCTTCACTCTCCTTTTGGTTCCTGGTGGAGAGGACAGTCCTGCTGCGACTGCAGCATAGGACTTGTTGGCTGGGCGGGACTGGGTGTGAGCGGGTCGGGTGTTGGAGTATGAGGGTGGTGAGCGAGACTCTGTTAGGGTAGGGTATTTCTCATCACTGTATTCTTGTACTGCCCAGGAGTGAGGGTGGTGGACGGCATATGCGGCGGGGTTGCCATACCACTGTTTTTCAAAAGTGTCATAGCAGTGGAGGTCGTGGTAGGGGTCTTGATTTGCCTCTTGTGCAGGTTGGGGTTCAGGGTTGGGGAGAGACCTAAGTCTAGCTGAAGAGGGGCATGGAGGGACCGGGGAAGCAGGAGGTGGCTGTCGGCAATGGCACCTACTGTCACGCAAAGGGAGAGGTCTCAGACTGTGTCCTCCAGGGCTGCAATAGCGGAAGAGGCTGTAGTTGAGGGAGGGGCTGGGGCAGAGATAGTGGAAGTGATCTCATCCACGTGCGTGGTCAGTGTGTCAAGTCGGCTAACTACCTCATTGATTCCAAAGAAGGCGGTGCACAGGAGGGGAATTATGGTAGCCTCCCCACCAGAAGGGTTGTGGAGGAGTGAGTTGTCAAACGCAGGGAAGGATTCATCAGAGAGGCTAAACTGGATAACTATAGGGTCCAGGAGGTTCTGGGTTGCAATCAGGAGGTCAGGAAGGGGTCCAGGGGTGCTGGTGTGGCAGGAGTCGGCTGAGTAGGACACTGTGCGATGCAGGGTGCACGAGGCTGACCTGGAGGAGCCAGGAGAAGCTGTGGCCATTACTGTTATACAGGGAGTGGGGCTGTATCGCTAAAGAGTGAAGCTTAAGTGTATGGCAAGATTTGGTGTGTCGTGGCTGTTACCACACAAAAAAGTGAAGTTTTAAAAGCCTAAAAAGGGCAAGAATTTCAAGTGGGAGGAAAATAGGTTGCGCGGAGCGGGTGTCCCTTAACTACTGGGGGTTGCTAACTATTTATACACCTTTTCCCGGTACTTGTATTCGCCATATAAAGAACTATCCCAAGAGACTTCGGCCATAGTCATTTAAAAGTGCGAACACAGTTTGACCTCGAAGATGGATGACCCAACCTCAGCAAATGAGTACTCAGACTGCCTCTTTCTCTGAGGGTGTCAAGCACTCCACTAGTAGATAGCCTTCGATCACTTTGCCAAATTGACTAAGTTCAGGTTGATGCCGCCCATTTGTAAACATCACACGGAATACCTAGTGATCAGTCTGGATGGCTGTCTCTCTTGCATATATGCACTCATGTGCAGATGCATTCTGATTATCAAGAATGTAGAATGTGTAATAGATCCTTATGGATAAATTACGCTATCATCTTTCACCGAGACTGTGTAGTTCTAGATACGATTCTACTTCTTGCCAGTGTGGGTTCTAGTCAATATAGTCACCTCCCGACACTATATACAATCATATCTTTAGACTCGAAAATCTAGTACCCTATCCCATATGTGTAACATGTTATCTCTTGGAAGTGAAATTGTTGCTAGCTAGGCTAAGCTGGTCTCGCCAGGAGTCCGCTTGAGGCTTTCTTGTTACCATGGAGGTGTACTAGTACTGCAGGGTCATGGTAGGCGAAGGGTGATCAGTCCTCTGCCGAAGATCAAAGGTATACTTGTGTCTAGGTCAATAGATGTAACCTATTCTCAAGTATCTCGCAAATCCCAAAGGTACTCTGAAGATACTTTTAAGATAGGGGGAGAATCATCGATTGATAGGTTTTCAATCGACAAGGTAAAAGGTATCGAACGAATAGAGTAACCATTCAACTTGTAGTATTAAACATGATAGTTCTGTAAGGCTTGAGAGTCTGAATCCTTAAGGGATTGCAGGCTCTTTAAATACAAAAAATTGTAGCTAGGAAACTAAACAAAAAGCTCTAGCATCCTGTCCAATAAATATGCTAACAGAGGCAGGATAACTAGGTAACTATATTCCGAAAACTGAGGATTAAAAGCGATAGGATGGAGCTAATAAAACCAATAATAGAATCTAAACATGGAGGAACAAGCGATCACTAATACTATACAAATCCAGTAGGTATAGCAGGAGGATAGCGATACCCAAACGGGTAGAGTCAAGAAGGTGGTAATGATAAGCAAACAACGCAAGAATACCCAGTTAGAAAGTCACAAATAAGTAGGTAGGAACAAAGAAGTAGTAGTGCTTATCAGGTATAAATCCAAATAAGTAATAACCAACATCAAGTCCATAGTAATAGTAGAAACATAGTAGGATTCTGTTACACCGCCTCTACTCACTAATTCAACCAACCTGCTCAGCCTCTGCCTGCTAACTGGAATGGCTAACAGTATAAAATGTCTAGCACTACAGCAAATTGCAAACTAGAAGAGGCATAAGAGATTGCTTCATGGCAGTGTCTAAATTGCTTGGATAATATCAGAACTTCTACACCCTTACAAATAGTAACAAGTTCTCCAATTTTAATTCTCTATTGTATATATACTACAAACTAGTTTAGAATTGGTTTATTATTGAATAAAAAGGGTTTTTGTATAATTTATTATTGAGCTGTAAATTATTGTTGAGCTGTCAGATACTCCGCCGGAGTGCCCAAGGTTGTGAGCATTCGAGCAAACTTGGGTTCTGGCTGGGGAGCCACAACCTTGGCTCGAGTATTCAAGAATATCTAACTCCATCGTATGTCACTCGGTATGCTTGTGACTTGGTAGGGCTTTACACGGCTTTCCATTCAACAGCATATATTATCCTAGCTACACCATTTAGCAATTGCCTAATGCCTTGAAGTGATTTCTGAATCTGCATGGAACAGCATAGGCTTAGGTATCTGCCTGGGCGACATCATTTCTTCAGTCTTGTGAAGTTTTGTCTGAAAGGTTCTTAAGATAGAAATACTTACAATTTCCAACATCGCCGAGTTTTCTGGCTGGCCATTACAACTATTCCCCCACCATGGTAACTCATCAAGGTACCAATTTTTCCCTGAGCCAGCCTTGGACAGAGCATATATACCTTTGGCGTAGATTGCCGAGAGTGGGAGCCGGGTTAAGTTAAGTTTCTTGGGGGTGGAGAATCTCAACCCTCAACCCCCTATCCCCTTGTGACTTACCAATACCATGCACATGGCACCGTACCGACACCAGAGAACACTGGAGCGCCTGTGACGCACGACACCCCCGAACCGGATAATCTTGCGTATATTGCAGTAACACAAGTACATGTGTGAGCAGTTATATTCCGAGCTCTCCCTAGGCAATCTGTTACAACGATAATATACCCTATTTGAACCCTGTTTGTCTGGGCTTGTACGCACGTGTGTTGAAGGGTGAGTGGTCCAAGTGATCGCCTAGAAGACATGTAGCGCTAGGGTTCAGCTGGGTCGCCATATTACAAGTGCTAAAGCACATCTACCGATCCGGAATCCCTACGATGGTATATTCTCATCTATGGTGCCTGCGGATTTGGCACCAGGGTAGGTGAGGTGGAGCAAAACCCCCCGGGTGATATAATATGATTCAAACCGGAAACGAAGGCGAAGCTTAATTCTCTATTCCCACATTACCTTGAATCCTTGTGGACATGACTTTTTGGAACGTAGTGAGTCACTTGGGGTGATTCGGCTAATGATGTGCGTATGGGATTTCCTTCGGAGTTTGTGAGAGCTAGGCATTAGGTTATAGTTTAGAAGCAATAGGTTTAACTTGGGGCTGGGATCAGTTTGTGCTCGTATAAGTTTAAGTCAGGCGTGCATCCTTTATTACCCCTCGAGAGACTTTGGCGACAGTCCAGACCGATTTATACAGGGCTTAGAAAACGCTAATGTTGGGAGAGGCCATACACGAGAGAATCCTCTGCGTTTTCCTTTCAGGAAAGAGTCCCAAGTCATGCCTTGTGTCAGCTATTGACCCTATGCATTCTAGAACGCGGGTCTAAAGGGGTCGTGAAATTACTCTCCTAGATTAGCAATTCTGTAGGGTATGCCACCGAGAGATTTTTATTCTTACCTGCGCACGCAAGTGTAGTAGTGTTTTCCTACTTCACTTTGAGGTATCTACTCTGTGTTTCACAGTCAAATATTATTTTTATTGTTCAATTCGTAGTCTTTAACTGAATCTACATTTCCTGTCACTTCCCGGTTCGTTTCTTGACTACGGACACTGATACTTCGCTCATGGGGAATAAAAGTTCCTACCATGCCTTACAGTTTACTGCGTGGATTAATGATCAGGCTTTAGGAGCTCAAAAAGCACAATAATATTAAGCCGTTTTCTTCTCATAGTGAATGATTACCCGTGTTGAGCCATGCCTCCATGCCCTAGCTGCTCACCGGATGAAGCATTGTATACACCCATCTTGGTTCCTCGCTTGGGGGTCAGAAATACGTTTCATTGAGCGGGTATCGCCTAGTGCTCACTCAGGATCTTTGAGGAGAAGCGCAATGCAACCGTGCGGTGCGACTCATACACGATCCTCCCGAGGAGGCTTCTGTGCGACATCAAATTGCGTATTTTCCCGCTCGGGTGTCCAGCCGACAACTTTATTTCTTCTCTTTGATACAAGCACCATCCTATTACCGGAGATAGAGGCCAAGCCAACAAGAAAGAAGAAGAAAATAAAGAAAAAGGGTAGAGAGTAGGCGCGATGTAGGGAGCCTAAGGGAATCCGAGGGATGAACAGCGGGGGGGGTCGACGATGCACCAACCGGTGACCCGGTATTACGGTTCGGTGGAGCTGATGAGGGAAGTTTATATTGATAGCATACCGTAAAATACCTGTATATTAAAGTGCTTACATCTGTCTCTTGGACAACTGTTTAGATAGGGTTATGTTAGCCGTGGACTCGAGGCTAGAGAACAAGGAAGCGCAAAAGATAGGAACCTCTACCTTCCACTCGGAGTTGACAGCGAATTCAGGGGGAGCGGCTGGGTTGTCAGTTTGTCCTCGTACTGAGCCCGTCAAACGTCGGTCTCGGTCCATCACTGCTCCAAACAATCCCACGTCAGTACAGATACTAGATGTTTTGAAGTGAATATAGGGCCGGGTCAGACGATACTTTGCTGTAGGGAAATAAGCATACTGTCAGTGGTGTATAAAAGTACATCATAGCAAATCTAGAGGTTCCTTACCCGGTCCCAAACATCCAAATTATACCTCGGATGTTTCCCCTCGTTCTTTAGTCTTTTGACGACGACAAGGCCCTTGTGCGATAGAAATTGTTATCAATACCACTCTAGGTGCACATCCTATTGAGCGAGACTCGGGGTATTAACTCACGACGCTTGATATGCCAAACATCTGGAATGATCGATTGGGTCAGCGAGTTTCGCGATGATTCAAACCCAACAACTGCCCATCAAGGAGTATTACTTACGCTGATCATAATGGCATATGGGAGAAAGGCTTCGAACGGGATGGCCATAATACTTGAACTGTAATTTTACCGTTTGTGGCTCTAGTGATCAATCGGACGGCAATGTTTGTGGAAGACAGGTCGGGTCGTTGGTGGGGAAAAGCGGCTCTATTGCCAAGCATTCTTAAATGTCCTCCACAAGCGCGCATGGGGAAGAATGCTATGGTCCTCAATGCAGACTAGCTCGGCCTGTGTTACCCCAAGGGTCAAGAGTTTGAACCGCGACTCCCAGGACTTCCACAGAACGCCCCGTGCAGGGGCTACCAACATGTTCCTGCTCTTCATCCACCTACCCTCCACGCGTTTTCAAATCGCCATCTCCACCTATTTTCAACTACAAGTTTATAAATTTCCTGAAAGCCAATAATCGCTGCGTTTGTGGAACTTAGAAATCCCCTAAACTTACCCCCTGCGACAGGTTTCTCTGACATTGAATTTCACCGTAAGAACGGAAACACCCAACTTACAGATCGCAACTCTTTGATTTTCACTACCGCAACCAAATAGTTACCGTCGCCGGCGGCAGCTCTCAACGATTAATCATATTCACATCTGATACCGGGGAGGAAAGTCCAGCCGGAGGTTTAAAACAGTTAGTCGGATTTACCACGAAGCTGCCAAGTTGTTTTCTTTACATACACGGGTGTTGACACTCCTCGCCTCCGACCCCGGCTGCGGTGGTATGGAGGGCCCGAGGAGTGAGGAAGGAGAGGACGGCAATGACATTGAAAGTGTTGCGTCAAACAGATCTCGGAGGTCCACTAGCAAATCTACCGGGAGGCGGAAGGTATGACCGGTTTTCATTATGAGTTATTAAAAGCTTAGCTAACGGGGCCTTTAATAGCGAAGTAATATAGAGCCCAAGGGTACTGAAGAAGAAGACGAAGAGGGAGAAAACCAGTCCTCTTCAGATGACAAATCACCTTCTGAATCATCCTCTGCTATCTCTTCTTCAGACGATGACGACGATGAATATGGGGAGGACGATGAGGAAGAGGAAGAGGAATGGCGAGCTGACAAGAATGAGGAACCCTGGCATGGTGCTGAAGATGAGGATGCTGAAAAGCCCACAAAGAATCTTTGCATGTGAGGACCCGCAGACTCAGCTGAAGAGACCTTTGGTCCAGTTACTGATATTGGCTTTGACAGTCATTGTAACGAGGACGAAGATAATGATCCCAGTCCTGAATATGAAGATCCGCTTGAATGCATTATCTGTAGCTCCTTTGGTAATTCTCTAGGCACTATATCTATCTATGCAATGATGCTAATGGGTATACGTAATGTTTAGCTCACAAGCAATGCGATCGTCTGGCTAATGAAGGCGGTGGAGTAAAATCAGCCTTTGATGAAGGTAGCAAGACTAATCCAAATTCCCTTCAACATCTGGGGGAAATATTGTCCTAACATTTATTAATCAGAAACATCAAAATGGCGATGTCCATCATGCGCTGCGGGGGGCCATGAGCCAGTATCGAATCTAAAAGGTCCGTCTTCCCAGCTTAAGCATTACAGGCGGCCAAGTGCAGGTAAGAATATAGATTATACTAAGCTTGTGCTTGTGGCGTGCTAACTTGCCGTCGTTCTTACAGCTAAAGAAACCCCAAGGTTAAGGAAGCGGAAGCGTGATGTTTCGAACGAAGGCACAATAAGCTCTCGGCGAAGAAAACGAGAAAAACCCAATCTCCCAAAGAACAGGAACATGAGCGACGACGAAGACGGTGAGTTTGAGCTCGAGCTATATAATGAACATCAGATGGAAATTTCCCATGACGAAGAACAAGACGCTGTCTCGACACATTATTCGGATACACAGGATACACCTCCCAAAGGTAAACAAAAATTATATGAACCACGGACACCTGTTGTTACCTATAAAAAAACGGCACGCAAATTCCACCTGCATATCACAAATCTCATACCAGGCAAATTAGCGACTGTTCTTTCAACTTCTAGTCCAAATCTTATTCTGCCGAAACCGAAGTCAATACCGCCAGGTCAGAAAACAGAGGCTCGTAAGCCAGAGAAGGTGCCTGGCCGTAGAGGCCGGCCCCTTAAATCCACGACTGCTAGAGCCACCCCTAAGGCTCATATCCCAAAACCAGTCTTACATAATTTCTCACCCCAAGATGATGAAAAGTCTAAACCTTATGGTGGGATTCTTACTGAAGAGGAGGCATCTACTGAACTAACTCTGCCTGGGGCCGAGGAAAGAGACCGCTTTGAAAAGGCTCGTGCTGAGGCAGGATTGGAAAAAGAGACTCGTTTGGTAATATCTGCATCACTCAATCCTCAACCCAAACAAAAGAACAGGGACCGGAATACCAGGTTTGCGGACGCTTCGAAGATAGAATGTATTCATTTCGGGGGTTACGAGATTGACACTTGGTATACCGCACCTTATCCGCAAGAGTACAGCGAAAACCGTGTATTGTGGATATGCGAGTTTTGCCTCAAGTATATGAACAGCGAGTATGTCGGATGGAGACACAAGGTATGTCCTTCAATTACTAATTTCCAGGCTACCTCTAAACTTTTTCCCAGATGAAATGTGAGAGCAAACATCCGCCAGGTGATGAAGTATACAGAGATGGCTCAATATCCGTTTTTGAAATCGACGGCAGAAAGCACTCGCTATACTGTCAAAATTTGTGTGTGCTTGCAAAGCTATTCTTGGGATCCAAAACGTTGTATTACGACGTGGAACCATTTCTATTTTATGTCATGACTGAATGCGATGAGTTTGGAATGCATTTTGTAGGATATTTCTCAAAGGTTCATAGGACTCGGACCAACAATACGAAATCAGAGGCTAACTATTCAACAGGAAAAACGCATAACAAGTCAGCACAATGTATCCTGTATTTTGACATTGCCGATACACCAGCGTAAAGGATACGGGAACCTACTGATTGCATTCTCCTATCTACTCACGAGACACGAGAATAAAACGGGATCGCCAGAAAAACCATTCTCTGATCTTGGATTGTTGTCCTATCGAAATTATTGGAAACTGACTTTATGCTATGAGCTCCGCAACCAATCAGCGCAAGTAACTATCATTCAACTTTCACAACGCACAGGAATGACACCGGATGACGTCATTTGTGGCCTAGAGGCATTAAATGCTCTTGTAAGGGATCCAGTTACCGGAACTTACGCCCTACGCATTGATTATCCGGCTCTTGAAAACCGTATCCAAAAGTGGGAGTCAAAAGGGTATGTAAAGCTCAATCCGGCCGCCCTCGTCTGGACGCCTTATGTTGTTGGACGGTCTCAAGCTGTGCAACTCAATGAACCCTTGCCGACAATTGCACCAAGGCCTGAGCCGGCGGCTCTCAGTAATACTGGAGAGGACGGAGAAGGCGATGCAATCGGAGACCTGGGACGGAGTGGTAGTAGATCTTTGACAGGGGACGTCATGGACATGGACAAAATTGACCCGTCCCTTCATATGTTTGATTTAAAGGTTCCCGAGTCCCCGTTCACTCCCTTTGCCCCCCCGAAGGCACTCTCATCGTCTATGAAATTCGCATCTCCTAGCAAGTGGAACTCGCCAATAAAGTCATTCATGCAAGATAACACCGACGATATACCGCCTACCAGATTTGAGATTGTCCCTCCACCACCTGGAAGCTATGCTAAAAAGATGCGTGCAGGGTCTTCAGCTCCCCGAGGAAGAACCCCAGGTACCAAAAACCGGAGAGGAAGGAAAATGCTGGACACACCCAACGGGCTCTCACCTGGAAAGACAAGAGGCGGGGCTAGAGATTTCCATGGAAGCCCTCCAATCTCTGTTGGGACCTCCCGGGAAGGTGCTCAGGAGGGCGTACCGTCTAGTGTGGACCCCGGAATGCGCCCTGGTCCTAGTTTAGTGGTAGCATCAGAGGTGTAATGCAATGGGCAGCAAAAGGAAAAAAGGCTTTCTCAATCTGGAGTTCGCCAGTTCGTTCTTTGCTGTCCTTGGGGAATCCGAAGCCTCTAATAAAACAATTTCATACTTCTACCAATTGTCTTTGGACATTGTTTCTTTTCATTTCTATTTTTAGTGGGTCTGTGTAATTAAGGCTTCTGTATTGTATCTTAAACGTTTCCGGGTTCGGGATTTAGTTTTCGGGTCGAAGTGGGATTTTCTACTGTCTAGGGTTATTACAATACGGGCGTTTCTCTCAAGGGTATTCATTTTTCTTTTCTTTTCTTTTCTTTTCTTCACAGAATCTGATAGCCTCGCTATCCCCTCCTCTGTGCTATCCTGGATGCGGGGGGACTGGCTTCACCGGCGGTTATAGGGAATTGCTTTTTCTTACTTTACTTTCTCTATACCACATGCATGATACAAGTGGATGCCAAAAGTTGTTGCTGTTATATACCCTACTCTACCATGCCTGCTAACTCCGCATATAACTCTTATTCAGACATGGGGTTTACGGTATCCCATGTATCCTATCTTGCATTTAGCAGTTGAGCTCAGTTGAAAACAAGTGATGAAAACTAACAAGCCGGCATAATATCTACTTCCGCTGTGTGATAATAATACCAAAATAAATAAATAAAAACCTATTGTTCAACCAAGCTGCACACACCCGGAATTCAAATACGACTAACGAATCGAATAAACCAAAGTCTATACAAACTAAGTACTAATACATACTAGCGCGGTACAGTACAGTGCAAGCAACTCGGGGATATCAATTTGTGCTTAACTTAAAGAAAAAACGTGGATGGATATAATTGAGTTCAGAGTCCGTGTCCAAAAATGCTCCCCCACCCTCCACCCCGCCTACCGTCCAATATCAAAAACAAAAAAACAAAAATGGAACACAGGGTTGATCTAACCGCGGTCTAGCATACTACGAGACGGCCACAATTCTCATCTCAGATTCGTTGGATGAAATCTCTGATATTATATGTCCAGCACTGCACTGTGCCAAAGGCGCTTATCACGCCACGGAAGCGCCTGACCCCCGACGGATGCTGTCTCAGCCGTGCTTATACGCGTAGAGTTCTCTAGGTGCGTCAAGTATGCGATCTAATGCACAATCCGGTCAAGCGAAGGTTGGCCTTGCTACGTACCGGGTAAAGGAGCTGTGTACTGCAGCCTGTTGCGGATGCGGTGAAACGGTGTATACAGTGTGTATTTTGCACATTGACGTAACAAAGTTACATTTTACTAGTAACTTATATCGTGATCTTTGGGTAAAACTCTGGCCACGTAGTTGGAGTGGTAGTTGTGGAAGTGATGTTGTGGAAGGGTTGGTGAGAGTTTGGAAACTATCGTGGACAGCAGCCAAGGGAGCCTTGAGCTCCTGAGTGATCAGTTGTGATTGAGGCCTCAATTCTGTCAATTGCAGGAGTCAGATGCAAGCCCAATTGGCGTGGTCTTGTTGTAAATATATTGAGAAAAGAGTAATTGGAAAGGATGTCACTTCTGAGTTTTAGATTTGATACTCGATCGTTTCAAACTTCGGTTAATTGTCTATTTTATTATATTTTTTGCAGCCTTCTGCTAAGTTCACAGAACAGATTCTGAGAGGACCCTAGCTTGTCGGGTAACCCTTCGATTGGACAAATGACATCGCCGCCACACTCTCTATCTCAGCCTCAACCCACTAGATTGGCGTCCCGAGATTACCCTACGGAAGACGAAGGACAAGATACACAAACCAACATCCCACCAACGTCAACTCTTCCAAACCATTACTCCAAACAGCCTATCATGCCGCGTCAACGTGCTGCTTCGGGTGCTTCAACTGCATCCTCTAGATCCGCTCCAGAGGACCAGGTTTGTGCGATTCTTTATTTTCCTCCCTTTCTATTCCCGCTGTCACAATACTGACCTCCCCACCCCTTGCGCGGCTGCAGGAGCTCGGTAGTCTGTACGATTACCTTGCGAAGATAATATTGCTGGGACCGAGTGGGTGTGGAAAGTATGCGTCTCTGAGAATATGGCATCATACCGAGCTCAGCTGAAGGCAGGGGATAGGTCTTGTTTGCTGCATCGGTTCGTTCGAGGAGAATGTGAGAAATTGAAACCATGGGCGCAGAAACCATGGGCACATCGCTTACTTTAAAGCAGGGCGAATCCTATCGTCGCAAACCATCGGGGTGGAATTCTCTTCGAAAATAATCAAAGTTGGTACGGGCTCCCGCCGTAAACGCATCAAACTCCAAGTAATTCCTTCTCATGCTCTTTTTACATATTTTTCTTTTTTGTCCCGGATCATGATCTGACTCTGTAGTTATGGGATACTGCCGGCCAAGAACGCTTCCGCTCCGTTACTCGCTCTTACTACCGTGGTGCTGCTGGCGCTGTCCTTATCTATGACATTACCTCTCATCCAAGTTTTACCTCACTGCCTACTTTCTTGACAGATGCCCGGGCCCTAGCTTCACCGAACTTGACGCTGCTCCTCGTGGGTAACAAATCGGACCTTTCCACCCCCCCGGAAAGCTCAGGAGGACAGCTCATCGACATACCCTCGTCATCATCCACCTCAAATTCTATCTTTACACCAATACCGGAAGAAGAGAGTAGACCGCAGGTGGAGACAGTAGAACGAGCCGTGACGACAAATGAAGCAGCCCGCTGGGCCTCCCTTCAGGACATCCCTGTCACAATGGAAACGTCGGCACTGTCTGGTGAGAATGTGGATGAGGTCTTCACCAGGCTCGCGCACATGATAGTGACCAAGATTGAGCTGGGGGAGGTAGACCCTGACGACCCGATGAGTGGGATTCAATACGGGGACTCTGGCGGGTGGGTGGACGCCTCCGGGAGCACGAGGAAAAGGAAGGGCCCCGGAAGAGTCATGGCAGATGGTTTCAGTGCCGGTTTGAGAGAGTGGGAGGATGTTTTTAGAGATTCGAGTGGCGGGAGGAGACGAAAATGCTGTTAGATGTACTGATTCGAATATAGTGTGCGCACGCGGAGTTGTACAGGCCGCACGAGGAGGGAGCTCTGTAATTTTTCGGGAAAATGTGAGCTTTGTGGAGGCACGGTATAGTGGTATATGGTGTTTCCTTTTTTTCTCTTTCTATATTCTCTCTTTTTTCCTTTTGTTTCTTTTATTGCCTCTCGTTATTCTCCCTCACGTCTCCATCGAGTTCCTCTTAGCGTTTTGCTGCTGTCATTATTTTATTCTCTTCTTCCCATCGCGCCTTGGAGACGTACCTTATGACTACCACCTATCTTATTCCATCCGTAATACAGAAAACCTACCCT
Organism: Tuber calosporum; assembly: GCA_003316355.1. NCBI lineage: Eukaryota > Fungi > Ascomycota > Pezizomycetes > Pezizales > Tuberaceae > Tuber > Tuber calosporum. The sequence continues at coordinate 19,573 of QFET01011067.1, read as the reverse complement.
CTCAGCTACTCTATACCCTGTCCCCCCTTCCTACAGGCAATTATTCTGGAGACTCTCGAGCAAGGAGCGAAAAGTGAATGGAGCTGGGGGGAGGTGGAAGGAATCTCCCTAACATTCATTTCATTCCAATTATCTTTAGTCCATCTATTCCATCTTCAGATCGGTCGGTCTGCATAGTGGGAGCGAATGAATCAAACACTAACTTCGCACATTCTTCCAAGTTTGAGTGGTTCCCATGCCGCCACATAGCGTCAACGCCCTGTGCGCACATACGGTAATCGTGAAGCAGGGTGCTTCAGACCTCCTGACGCTGTACAAGCGCAGGCCGCAACAAGGTACTGAGTCGTACGAGTAAACGTGCACAGAAAGGGCAAAAGGGCGCGCTCAGTTGCACCGTGCACGAGTGATTGCAAGTGATCTAAAGCAGACCAGGTTAGAGTAGCGAATCCCCCTGCAGAATTGGTGAATGAGTTGATCAAAAAAATAAAAAAAGCAAGGCATCATGAGATAGAAAAAGCTGTGACCTCTCCGATCTAGGCTCCCAACCACCCCACCAGCTCCCGGTAGGCTACGATTGCGAGTATGTATTCCTGGTTTGGGAGTTCGGCTTGAGAAACAGGTAACGTATCGGACCATGCTAGAGGTCGGACCAGGCTGGATACTATAGCTCAATCCCTTGGAGGAACAGAGAGGTAAAAAAAAAAAAAAAAAAAAGCTAAAAGACGTTCGTTCACTGGGAAAGCTAAGTTCATACAAAATTCAAACCCAACCTTCGAAATACTATGCGTTGTTGTTCTTGCACATAACGCAATACGGCACAATGCTATCTGCTATTCTAGTCCAGTCAACTACTATCCGGCCTACGATTTATGTGTGTATGCATGTACATATGTATGTATGTAGTAAATTTATATACGATCATGAATGATTTGTTACTACGGTGCTACTGTGCCATAGCTCCACCAAGTGAACTCTGGTCTAAGCGCTAGTCCAGGATTCGAGGGATGAGGAGAAAAGAAAAGAAATGAAATGAAAAAAAAAAAAAAGTAATAAAATAGATTGGCCCCCGAATCGTGCCGGGCACAACCGTACGATATCGTACATTAATGATGATAAAGTTCGCAAATGCGGTAGGCTATCATACTTACCGTATACAGTACATACGGCAGCATCCTATCAGGCCTGGTGGGAAAGATGATCCTTTTTTTCTTTCTTTCCTCCTTTCTCTTTCTTTCTTTCTTTTTCTTTTTCAAATTTTTTTTTTTTCAAAAAAAAAACTTAGCCAACAAACGGGGGGACGAATTGACCTTTGTGCCGACACTTATGATTCGGGTATCCGACCAGGTTTCACTTCGGGGGATTTCTACAAACTGCTTCTACCACCGGTGGCTCACCCGTACCTTCGAGTTACACTTTCTCTTGTTCCCCTTTTTTAACGGCTGCTGCTGTACGAGTAGGTGGACGTTATCGGGTTGTACAATGTAGGGACGGCCTTCTCCTTCTTTTCTCTCTCTCTCTATCTCCTTTTTTCCTCTTTTTTCCTCTCTCCTGTTCTTTCCTTTCTTTCTATAGTTGACTCAGTTAGGTAGTTACCATAGAGCCTACCATAGAGCCTAAGGAGGAAAAAAAAGAAAAAGAAAAAGAAAAAGAAAAAGGAGAATTACAGTAATAATGGAGAGAAGGGGTGGAGAAGCTGGATAGGCCTATTTTATTATTTTATTATTTTATTATTTTATTATTTTTATTTTGACATTGAGGGGGGGGGCTTCCGGTGAGACATGTTGTGAAATGTAGCTTTGATCAGGTCTGTTTTGAGACCTGTGCGATATTTATTTTTTCTTGCTTTAATTCAATTACAGGTCCGGCTCAATTCGTTCGTTGGCTATTTGTGATTATGACAGTTTATTTCAATTTTCGTGGATTTAAATAGATAATGTTTAAATTATTTGCTCTGGCTCCCGGCTGTTTGGTTAGCTTAGGCGCCATCTACTGCCCAGCACTGCAGTTTGTTATTATAGGTAGGTATGTCAAAGTCCAAACACGACCATACTCTCGATTAGGAAGATAGAAATTATCGATAAATAAATGAATAAATTCCCAGGAAAAGCGGTGGTGACTGTCGAGAAGCCCGATCCAAAGATAACTCCCTAACGCCCCCCCAAATAACTGACCAATCTCATCCATCCCACATCCCCCGATCTCGTCAGGAAGGTTACAATGCGCAGCCTGACAGGCGGCATAGTTATCATAGCATCGTATAGCATAGCGTACGTACTCTACCTATACTGACACTCTATGATAACCCTACTCTGGGTTCAAGCATTTCTGTGGGGGCCCTACTCCCCTCCAGTCGTTACCCCAGGAAAGGGAGAGGGAAAGAATAACCGCATCTGCAGACTGTGCGTTAGGTGGAGCGAGATTTCAGCTTTCGAAAGAGTGGTAAGACGGGCGGAACGCCCAGCTTTGAGTCCGGCCCACCTGAGCAGTCTGACTTCCACGGGAGCCAATTCGGGCCCAGATAGCTACCGTTCCGCAGCCCTCCAAGAGCTGTTTGGGCTGTCCCACCCTCACCCCCACCTCTCCATTCCCTTCTATGGGTGTCATAGCTTAAGCAAGTAACGGGTCTTGCTTTGATGCCTGGCTTGGTCATTTTGGAAATCCAGGGCAATTTATTTTCCCCTTCCTTTCGTGCGGACTAGGCTAGCCCGGGCTGGGGTAGACTGTTGGTTAGGATAGCAGAGTGCTGTGCCCGAGCACAAGATGATCAGGGCGATCAGCCTGACCGAACACAAGACTTGTCAGTGCTTGATGATGTGATAGACCCAACCTCTCCCTCCCAGTGGATCTGATTCCGTATTACTGTGCTCCTTCCTAAACCTCCCTCCGACATCCTCATAATGCCCTACTTTCAGTCCCCTTCCCCTTTCAACTATATGACACTCTGGCCGGTCAAAAATTAGAGTATCCCGTTACTCCACGATATCATAAGTTCTGCGCCAACTCGGCTATTACCTACGGCCCACTGTATCCTCAAGCATAGCCAGCCATTTGCCAATAGGAAGGGAAGCCGGAGGTCGAGTGTGGAAAAACCCCTTTTGCCCACAGAGTGCGTTGATCAGCCATACACCGTACCCCGATGCAAGACTCCTCCAAGATTCACACTGTAAGTAGGAGGTCGCGATGAAAGAGGAAACAAGGCTAAGCTGATAAAGAACTCCCTCGCCCACACGCCCACACATACCCCTCACACACACACCCTCTCTCTCTCCCACACATCCACACGAAGGGGAGAAAAAAAGTTTGATTCGGCCAACAGGGACAGGTGTGGGGGGGAGAGGTCATAGCAAACACTCACAGGGAATAAACGCGATGCTATCTACCGATTTCCAATGATCTGTTTTCATATTGTATCTGCACTCGAGTGCAGCACTGAAAAAAGTACTGTATGAAGGAAGGGTGTATTGCCCCCATGTAGATTAGAATGGGGGGAAGGAAGGGGCCTAAACGGTGAGGAGTGCCCAAGTGGAAGGGGGTGAAAGGTTTCCCGAAAATACCCCACTCCCATATTAGTATCCAAAAGGAAAGGCTCCTGCGAAAAGGAGAGGTAAGAAGATCTGGGCTACGAAGATCTCGCTCCGAGCGGTGACATGCCTGTAGGATTTCTTACGGTAACTCGTGGCCGATATACCATTCAAACAGGCCGACAGTGGCAGTCACCCACTGTCACTCGGTGAGATTCCGGTGGCGCTTCTCGGATGACACAGATACAGGTCCCTTTTTTTTTTTTTTTTTTTTGCCAGCCAAAAGGGCCACTGTTGAGCATGATTTAAGGGATGGATAGGAGAAAGGGAACAGAAATCTATGGAAAGTATAGGGTAGGCCTTCCTATCATCTTTCAAGTTTTCCCCTTCTCTTGTTGGTACAGTGCTGGTTGGGAGGAAGGAAGTAAAGGACACTTTTTCTATTTTGCCCTGCGCTCGGGGAGCTAGTGGTATGATACAGTTTAATGCAAAGTTCTACCGGAAACGAACATCTTTACCGTTTCGATCAGTGCACTGAACTGGACTGCACAGTTCGATCCGGATGTATTGCGGAATTAAGCTACGGTAAAGCGTAAGGTTAGAGGCGGAAAGAGAGAAAAAGGGAGAGCAAAGCTTCATCTCGAATACGGGAACGGGTGTTGGGAGACCACATAGACCCCTCCACTCCCCCCATCCCCTTCCCGCCTGTCTGCCCACTCGAACCTCACCCCGTTGAATCATGTGAGGTGATAACTTGGCTCGGCCAATTATTCAAACGACCAACCCCAGATGCGCTGTTCCAGATGTGCCAAACCCGGTATCGGCTGTTTAGCCCCCTGGCCTGTCCTCTCTCTTTTTTCCCCTACCCTGGCGCCGGATGGGTTGCACATCATAGATTAGACCTGGCTCTTTAGGCCATGTACGGTTTTTCTTTTTCTTTTTCTGCATTAAATTTGTAAACCCATTTCTCCCCCTCTTCCATCCTCCAGATGACTTCGCCCTACCCTTTTATCCCTCCCATCCGTTCCACTCCTAGGTCTGTTTTCCTATTTGGTGCGGAGTTTTGACTCTTTGATCGTCGCTTGCACATCCTACTAGACCTTCTCTGTCCTGTTTAGGTCTGGACTTCAGCCAGGAAAAGGGTTTTGATGTGGTACACTCGAGTATACAAGTACTCGTACGAGTACAGTTAGTCCGTTATTTGGTCATTCAGTTTGCCAGGCATGCCGTGTTATAATCGCGGAGGATCGTAACTGCACCCAGGTTTTGCTTTTTCTTCTCTCATTCTTCCTCCTCTCTATTCGGCATGGAAGAAAATCACTCGATATCGTTGTGATTGGGTCACGGCACAGTGCTCGATGGTGGGAGGGCTTTATCTGAACCAATCCACGTTTCTGCGGCGCCACCAAGGATAGACTGGTGCAAGTAGAGGGGGAAGCGGGAGCTGTCATGTTTCTGCGAGTTTCGTTTTAGTTTCTGCCTGGGCATGACATCTAGCCTTCTGCAAAGCCATCTGTGAGAGTACCTTGTTTGGCAACATACAGAAGCAAGAAAAAGAGCAACGAGAGTACCATAGATCAGCCTATCTATCTTGCAATGCTTTGAGCCCGGCTCAGTCGTTTTGTCATCCAGGCAACCGTGCCCTACGAAATTCCCACGCTTCCCACGGTGTTAGCTCGAGGGAGAAAAGCAAAAATACAAGAGCAAATAAATTGCTGAGGAAAAAACAATAACAAAGAAAAAACAAAAAAAACTAGCCGCCTGTGATCGGCATTCTGAGTGGATGTTGGGGAGGGCGGAGGTGGTCTTACTGAAAAGGGAGGCCAGGTCCCTGGTACGCTGGGGAATTCTTTGCTTTTAGTTTTTGACAGCTGCCGCAAAATGCATGGGTGGTTTTCGCTTGTGTTTTTTTTTGCTTTTCCTTTCTTTTCTTTTTTCACTATTTCATTGTCATTATTTCATTGCTCATTTTCGCGGGGTTGTTGTCTCTCATTTCTTTTTGTTTTTTTCCCATGTGCCCTGTATTCCCATTGTCACTTTTCTAACTGGTCATCTACCGTAATCTTCCATCCAAAAAAAAAAAAATCTTTATCTGTGCTCAGTGCACTATGGCATGGGCCCAGCCTTTTCTTTTATACCTCGAGTAGATAGGATTTTCCGCGTTTCGTTTGCTTCTCTGTTTTTGAAGACGTTCAACAAATGGTTTTGGGTATCATAGGTATGGAATTATGGAGGAGGCGCGCTTAGACCCATACGGTAGTCAAGGTAAACCCCGTTGGATAGAGATTAATGACATGATTCTCGCAGGGAGAGCAACTAAGGGAAAAAGGGCGAGGGTTCTCGCCGAATGAATGAATGGGGGAAGGAAAAAAGAAAGAAAAAAACTCCTCGTTCATCATCCCGGCAGTCGAGTATGCATCTTTTTTTGTCTACATGCTCCGAAATGGGGAAAAGGGTCTTGATACCATCGATTGCAGGGGTGCATGCAAAATACTAGGGACCGAAGACATATGGTACACGGGTTCCCAATCAGGCAGCGGATGAAGTGCAAGAGCATATTTTAACTCCTAAGGTAATCACAACATCACCACAGATGATGAAGCTCAAAACAGAAAAAAAAGCAAGGAAAAAAAGTGGCCAGAATAAGGATATAAATTTCTTCACCATTTCCGAGAGCATTATTATTCTCTTTTAATGATGATTTCATGCGAATGTCCTGATGTGGATAAGTTACAAGGTTGTATTGGGGATTATGAAAGAGAGCAAACGGGGAACTTGTGGGAAGATAAGTTGGAAGATTGCAATAGCACTCAAAAATCTGAATGAAATCAACAGTGGACAAGGATAGAATATTTAAATGTAATGGTAAAACTAAAAATTATTAAGTCAGATACAATGTAAGTTATATGCAAGTATCTGGAGAATCCCAATGGGGCTTGGTTGGTACTAATAGGACAGAGGGAGAAGCAGCAATGGAATGGTCTTAAAAAGAAAAGATAAAAGGCAAGGAACTAATAGAGTTACCATTCAACTTGTAGTAGCACAGATGGCAGTCTGGTAATTCTTGAGAGTCTAAATCCTGCAAGGATTACAGACTAACTTAATATAAATATCGGAGATGGTAGTTGGACAAATAAGATAAAGGCACAAATAGCTTGTAAAAGATAGACAACTAATAAACTAACAAGAGTAGTATAATAGTGTAAGAGATTCCGAAAATAGAGGGTTAAAAGTAATTGGAGGGAGCCTCGCAAAGAAGTGAGGAAATTAAAATAAGTAGTAACAAGCAATCACTCGTGCCATAATAATCTGATAGATATAGAAGAAGAATAGTATTAACCAAACAGGTAGGATTACAGCAGAGGTAATGATTTGGGAAATAGGAAAAGAATAGCTAATTAGAATGTCTCAACTAAATAGGAAAGAAAAAATAAAGGGTTTATAGCTACTATCTCAGCTAAAACCCAAATAAGTAATATTCAACAATAAGGTAAGGAAATCTAACTATGTTTCTACAATTACTACAAACTTAATATTAGTTTTGACTTAATTAAGTTTATAGATAATAAGCATCATCAAAAAAAAGGTCTACAATGGAGGCAAGATGTTCGCCTCTAGAGAGGTAGCGTCCGTGTCCAGATGGAATTATTTCGCTTTCCTTGTTTTGTACGTCCCCCTCCTCGGGGAGCAGGCCTTTTGAAACTCCTACATTTTATGCATTCTACCATTATTATTCTATCCTTGCCATCGCAGCCCCTCTGACGCGAACATATTATGTCCTAACACTCCCTAAACTAGCTTTTCGTATCTCCTTTACCTACAGCATACAAGAAAGCAGATAATCCTCCTTTCCAGACAAGTCCTCCTGGATACTTCACTCAAGCAAACCAAATTCGTCCGTGGGCATCCATTATTTGCGAGATTTTTGAACATTACATAGAGGCTATCGCTTAGGAGCCACTGATTATCTGGCGCCCATATGCTGACCCCATCCGTCCTGATCAGCTACAGTTATTTTTTCAACAGCCATCCTCAATTCTCTCTGCTTTCTTAAAAGGCAATCAAAAGGAATGAATTTAGCTCAAGTATAGGCTGGAGGTCGGCATATAGGGGGTGGGAGATTCGCGGATCCCATATACAAGCATTCAGAGAGAATAGTTCCGAGATCTAGCAGTAAGGGATGGAACTAAACAAATCCGGGTGCTCCTGATCCACCCTCTATAAAGGAGAAGCGATCAGGTGCAGCACAGAGTTTGAGGAATTTTTAGGTTTTAGCCGGCCCGCAATTTTCAAGAAACTAACAGATTTCGAATTACCCTACCACCGCTAGACCCATGAGAGTATTTATTTTATCTTTTATTTGGATATAAAATCTGTACATAGAATAGTTCAATATATTTCGTTAAAAATGCGCAGATCAATTTAATCATTTACTATCTATTGTCACTCCCTGATGGGGACCAAATAAGCTTGTCCAATAACTGCACCTATATTGATAACCTCCATATTGCGGCCTGCGGGCCGCTGGCAGACTCGTATATGTCTGCTTGCGATATGAAATCTCCCACCATTCATCAGATCAAGCAATTGAACCAATCCCAGCCAACTGCGACCTACGGGTTCCCTCTGGATTTTTCTTATCTTAAAAAGTCCTAAAATCGTACCACCAACCTCCCACTCAGATCCCCACAATTTCCCTCAATGCTAGCCTAAATCCATACCCAATCTTTCCTATAGCCAGCTTGCCAGAATGCCTTCCCTCTAGTAGTGTGGGCCTCCATGAATCTGAAATCCATCTCGTACTTGATAGTCCATGACTGGAATCTCAATCTTGATAAAGCACTCTACCAGCACTAATCCTAGTTCTGAGGACACAGTAGGTAGCTGTCATTGATCTGCGATGGTCTATTGATATAGTACACTATCTCCTCTATCATCTTGGGATAAAGGATTCTGTGGACCCTGCAAAGCTCAATAGGTTTGTTCGTGTCCTTTGCGCGACCTCTGGGACCTCACTGAGATTGCTGCAACTCGAGTAAGCCAACAGCTCTGTTGTAACATTTTCTATCCTAATCTCAACACCAGCCTTCACATTTCCTTCTAGTGTCTGCACACTCATTGCCAGGGCTTTCTGGTGGCCATATTACAACCAGATCTGCCAGTGTGCTGCTACACTTTTGTTAGACCTCCAGTAGCCTTTTTGATTTGTTCTTTATGTACCAGCTTGCAGATATTAGTGGAATACAATGAAGGGGACCAAAAAGGTCAGATCTAGGACTCCAAGTAAGTAAGGTAGAGTATCGTGATGAACTTGAAGTGGCTATCCTGCTGCATCAAATATGCCCTCTGATTTATCCGTTGAGACTTTCCTTGGATTACTAGTTGGCGTTTTTTGGCAGCGGAGATGCTGCTAGCATCCTTGGCTGGCTGATCTTGCATCTATTTCTTCTACTCTTTATCCAAACGGTTTGCTTGAATGCAGGTAGTTTTGTTGGTCCGGAACTCAAGATATATGTCTTCGTACACTGAAATTTTCGCAGATACAATTCCATTTAGGAGAGTTTCTCTTCAATATGACTGCGATAATGGGCTATCAGAGTAAAATCTATTAGTGCACAAACACATTGTAAGACATGTCTGAATAAGAGTTGTTGCAAACTGTCCGAATTTTAAAGTGCTGACGCCAAGACTACAGAAATACATTGGCTGAGGTTACGCATCTCCTTTCCCTGCCATTTTGAAAGTTCATAGTAGGCTTTTTTGGTCTGCTAAATTCGGGATACGGGGGTATAGCCTTCCTAGCATTGTCGAATGCCTACTGCCATTTATGCGTTTTCAGGAACCCTTCTACCCCAACTCTTATATGCCCAAATAGACCAAGGTAGATATTATGTAAGAGGTCCAGCTTATGCAAACCCGCAGGGACTACACAGTTTAGTCCGGAGAATTCATTGAATCTCATTTTTACTCCAATTCGTTGAAAGTATTCTGAGAGGTTGGCATTTGCCATCTGCTCGTTCCCTAACACTGTTCTATATGATGTGTAGTCGTGAATCCTCTATGTAAACCGAGGGTCCCTGCCAAGCTCCTAGCTTGGTACCTCACAGTTCAGGCATGACTGGTTACATATTTTAGGTAAGGTAGCGTGCTTAGCAAGCTCTGTAATCCAGGCTGACAAAATAGGAAAACAGTATCGTGCTTTGCCATCTGAACAGTCCATTATTGTCCCTTCTTGGTTAAGCTAGTGTAAGAGTACAAAGAACAGTTCAAAGATCAGAATCAGAACACTGGTGTTTGCTCGACACTGGGTTTTATTAACACAGAGTTATTCACCTTTAAACTTTTGTGGTAAAGATAGCAATGCAAGAAGCAGGATCGACATTTTAGGTGAGCAATTTCTAGTCTATGTGAGGATATTACTGATCAGTTTATAAACTGGCTAGGCTTTATTATAACTGGAGAAATTAGTGAGGTGGGTATGGTCAGCATTGCCGATAATTGGAAGAATTGTTGATTAAGCTGACAGGGTTTCCGGCAAGGGAACGCTATAGACTTTAAGTATAGAACACTAACTAATTAAAGCTTTCGTGGACCAACAATGTACATGAGCTTCCCACCACCACTCTGCTATATGCATCTTAGAAAATGATCGATGGCTACTTATATCGTATTCCACAATGCCCGCTTAGACCACTGCAGGTCTATACGTGACCTAGTGGATTAACTAGCAGAGACAGTTTACGATGTTCCAGTAATAGAAAGTTATTGCATGTTTCCCATCCTCCATAGTTGCTTCAGTCAATACTAGCTAGTCCCCAAATAGGTCTAGTACTTCTAGTAGTTTTCGTAATTAATACGCATATTCAAAAGAACTGGTATACTTTCCATTCAAACCCTTTGCCAAGTAATTATTGATCTGTGACTTAGCTACCTTGCTTTAGACAAACTACGAAGCCACATTCTACTTGCTTACAGACAAAAAATGGCTCCACCAGTTATCTATTATAGCTTGACTGAGTTTTTCATATCAATAATAATACTGATTATGCCTCCAGTATATGGGATAGTATGCTGACTTGACGGGCTCCCCCGTGACGGTACCTATATGATGTCCTCCTCTGCGGAATTGTGTTCCCTATTGGCATCATTCAAATAGATAGTCAAATTGTAATCTGGAGGCCCTAGTGTGAGATCAGATTCATAGTCTGAGTCGCGCTAATTGCACTTAGGTCAGCAAATGATAAAAATGGCCACTTGGTTTCAAGCCATGTTTTTATCACGTGTGAAACCGGTTGGCCCAGGCAAGATTTTGTCTGCAGTTGTATCGATGGATAGCATGATGTCAAGATGCATTATCAGAAGGTGTTTTTCGTATGCAGCAGCCTGTTGATAGCGTCGCCAATAATAAGGACACTTTGTAGAGACTGAGGTCCATATACTGCTTCATAGGTATTCAGTTTGACCAGTCAAGGTATCTTTCCAAGTCAGTTTAAGCCAGAGCGGATGAAACCTGGATAAAGTACCGGCAAATACTGTCTTTCAAGTTTAAATTCAAATATCCTCTTAGCCAAAAACAGGAATAGTTCTTTCACTTGTACTAGTATAGTAGAATGGTTGACAGGTCTCCTAATTCAAGTTGTCTATATTAACCCTGGGTTTTCAAGATAATTAATATTGGCATTCATAAAGACAGAAGACTGAAATTATGGTTTGCTGACTAGGATATGTTATATCCGGGACAGCCAGAGAGAAAAATTCAGCTTTAGCCAGTGCCTTTTATTGACCAATTTATGCCAATACTTACTTGCAAATCATAATTGATTCTTTACACCAAATTCCAGCCTCTACCATCTCTTGCTGCACAGGGATCAGAGCTACCCGGACTGGACTTAGTAAATTCTTTGAATTCTCACACGTACTAGATTTCACATCTATTAGTAGTTCACAGCCTCTGAGTGCACAGGGTAGCATGAGTCCTCGCAGATGGGAGATGGCAACTTCACAGCCTAATAGTAAAATTTGTACCTATATAACCCTGTGGTTTAACCTCTTATTTCCAGTACTGCATAAAATTCACCAAATTTGAGGGTCGAAAGTAGGTATTGTGCCTGCCAATTCCTTTACTTTTTGTTATGTTGGCTAGTCACATAGGTCTCATCAGACAGGATTGGGCGAATTTTCTGCTTAAAAGTAGGTTATGCCAATCCCCGTACTTGTTTTTTTTCATGGTGTTCCAGGTAGCACCAGTCATCGCAGATGTGACAGGGCGAATTTGCAACTGCAAAATAGATTTTGTGCCTATCTAATCCCCGAGTTCAACATTTTATTATAGTATTTAGCATGACATCTATCATGGTAGGGGTAATACTATAAACTTTGTGCTTGAAAGTAAATATTATTCCTATGAATCTCAGAGCTCAACATTATATTTTCATAGTGTTCAGTATAGCGCCTATCTTGGTACCTGTAATATAGTAAATTAGCAGTTTAAAAGTATATATTGTTTCCCACCAATCTGAGAGTTCAACATTTATTTTCCTAGTGTTCACCTATCTGAGCAGATGCGATACTGTAAATCTGCGGCTTCAAAGTAAATATTGTTTCTACCAATACCGGAGTTTATACTTTCATTTTTAAAGTACCCTACACGGTATATGTCAGGGCTTGTGCTATACCAAAAACCGTCAGCTTAAAGGTTGTTTTTATACCTACCCAAATACTAGCGCGACACTCTATTTCATTTTATTTAGTGTACTTGCGCTGGTCAAAGTGGAATGAATACCGTAAATTTGCGGCTCAAAATAAATCTTTTTTATATACCTAGCAATCTCCAAGTTGAACAGTTAATCGTGCCAAGGTTGTGGCATTGAGCCACAACCCCGGGACTTTCACTGGCTCAAATCCTGGGCACTCCTCCAGAGTGCCTGCCAGCTCAAAGTCAGATTGCGGCTCAACATCACTTAGTGGCTCAACATCACTTTGCGGCTTGTATTACGTTTGAGAAATATATTCTGTATAAATAATATATATTAATACTTTCATCAAGAGAGGTTAATTTTATTTATATATTATATTTGTAATAAGATATTGGACACCAATGAGAGAAAAGTTGATAATCAAAAAAAGAGTATTGAGAAAACTATAGACTTTCATTATCACCTAATTCTCAATTGAAAACACCTTGATAGAGAATCATGCCACGAGCAAAATACTTTATCCTTCCAAGTCAGTTTGTGGAGCCCTACGATGATATCGAAGTACGAATTCAGGCAGCCATAACTTTTATCCAGTCTACCTCAGATCAGTATCCCAACATTATATCAATTGCACGCACATATGAGATTCCGGTTTCCAGACATCGTAGGCGGCTGCAAGGACATCAATCGCGTCAAGAGGGTCCTGGAACAAACCTCAAACTCACTGAGGATCAGGAACTGGCTGTGTGCCAATATCTAGACCGCCTAGATGCTGTTGGGACTAGTGCTTGTCAGCTGATGATAACAGGCTGTGCGAATGCACTCTTGCAGTATGCACATTCTGGTCCCGCACCAGCACCTATTGTTGGCGATCACAGGGCAACTCGTTTCCTTGGACGCCATCCAGAGTACCATAATCGAAAGCAGCATACTCTCGATATCGATCGCAAGAATGCCCATGAACCAGAAAGCATTCGTGCTTGGTTTGAGAAATATCGTGTTGTCTGTGAAGATTACAACATCGATCCATGCGACCAGTACAACTTCGATGAAACTGGATTTCGTATAGGGATTGGCAAGGATCAATGGATAATTACCCGCGATCCTTCCTGCCAGGCTTACCTGGGAAGCTCCACAAATCGTGAACTAGTTAGTGTCAGTGAGACTATTAGTATTGATGGAGCAGCATTGCCACCAATGATTATTGTGCCCACTGTTATACACCTCGAGTCCTGGTATACAACAACAAGAATTCCCTGGTGACTACCTTATGGCGACTTCGGAAACTGGATACAACAACGATGAATTGAGCATGCAGTGGCTTGTTCACTTCCAACGATTCTCTGCAAAGCGACAAGAAGGAGTCTATCCATTATTACTTCTCGATGGTTTTGGCACACATTGTACCAATCAATTCTTGACTATTGTGATGAATACAAGGTTATTGTTTTTTGTCTTCCTCATCATTCCAGTCATCTGCTTCAGCCACTAGATGTAGTAGTATTTCAGCCATATAAACACTATCATGCAGAGGCTGTGGAAGCAGCTACGCGGACAGGCTGTGGAGACTTTGATAAATGCGAATTCTTAGACACTATCGACACTATCCGTCAGCAAACATTCAAACCTTCTACGACTAGATCTGCATTCCATGCTACAGGGTTGATTCCTTACAATCCTGAAATTGTTATTTGCAAACTACGAGAGGCCACTCTGCTGCCAACGCCATTGGTCCCACCACCTTCTGAATCCTCCTCCGGTATTCCCCTTACAATTGTTGCGCTAAAGGCCATGGGTGAAGAATTACAGCTTGAGGCCAAAGAGCTACCACCAAGCTTCCAAAACAAGTTGAAACTTGTTCTACAAGGTGGATTAACTTTAGCCCAGTCAGGGGCCTTAGCTATGGAACATAGGGAACATACACGAGCAGCTAAGGAGGCCAGGAATGCAAGACGTAGGGCATAGAGCAGGAGGAAGCTACAGAAAGGTGGAGTTTTGTATGCTTCTGAGGAACGTGAAACGGCTAAAAGACGGGAGGATACGGAGCTTGATAATGCGGAGCAGGAGTTGGGTAAGGCACAAAATAATAGGAAGAGAGCTCTGCAAGCAGAGCATAAATGTTACGATCCTATGCGGTAGGCTGGTTCTGCAACAGGTAACTACTTCTCTTTGGGTTGGATGAATATGACCGGGCTGTTGTTGTAGTTCGGTACAGGGCGTGGCGCTAATCTCAGCCACCAGGGTAGGAGTACTATTGCAACGAGTAGTACTAGGCGGAGTTCCACTATTGCTCTTATGCCTATGCCTACGTTGTCTTGATAGCTGAACCCTATGGTTCCTCGCGCACAACGCCAATAGGGAATGGAACCGTAAAGAGGTAAAGTAATTGTATAGGAAAGAACTTAGATGGTTGCGTGAAGAGTCCAAACTACAGGTCGCCTAGAGGTCCTTATATAGGCACTCTTCCCTTAACCCTAACCCTGATGACTCATACCTGTGAGTCATACGACCTCTATGACTCATAGTGAGTCATAGTATGAAATCCATCAGCTGACTCCTCTGAGTCAACTGCGCCGCACGCCAACCAATCATAACTCATATAATAAGTCATGTGCCCTAAAGTGGTTTCATGCGCGAAACCCATGACTCATAGTGTGAGTCATGTGTGAAAATCATTACATCATATGACTCACAAATGTGAGTCATGCGCACGATCAACCAATCACAACATAACAATGATTGCACAAGTGTGCATCATGTGAAACCCCTATGACTTCTAATGAGTCATAGTGCGAAATATAACAAGCTTGTGACTCATAACTATGAGTCATGCGAAATTCTGCCTTGCTTAGTCACCATTCGTGACATTATCTCCCTTCTCCCTTAAGCGTGAGTCCCTTCAGG
Source organism: Tuber calosporum (assembly GCA_003316355.1). Lineage (NCBI taxonomy): Eukaryota > Fungi > Ascomycota > Pezizomycetes > Pezizales > Tuberaceae > Tuber > Tuber calosporum. The sequence continues at coordinate 4,452 of QFET01011067.1, read as the reverse complement.
CTTAACATCCCATCTTCGTCAGGCTTTCTCCAACCCTGCGCAGTTCCTTTTTCAATTTCCGAACTTGATGTTCGGCCGAATGGTAGTTCCTCTGGACTTCCTCTAAGGTGGTGTGTGCCGCCCTAATAGTCCGGTACCGGTCGTCAATCATTCCCTGATATGTTCGCATATCAGTTCTTTGGGCCTCGATTGTATCTTCGGCGGTGCCTAGTTGTTCTCGTAGCCCTTGCAACTGTAGTTGCAAACTCTCTTCGTCGTGGATCGTCTCGATTTCGCTTTTTTCGCCCCCCTCTCCCTTCAACTGTGTCCTCACAGTTGTTTTTCTTTTCCTAATACGTGCATCGTTTTCCGTAAGGGGTGCCGCTTTCCCGGTTCGTCTTGGGTAAAACCCAGCATCGATTTTGTCGTGTCTGTGAGTATGACAAGTGTCCTTAAAACAGTGTTTCCAGGATGTCTCCTTGTGTGGTTGTTGCGGTTTGCGCAACTTGGGCTGTCATGGAAACCAATTGCTTCCTTCCTTGTTGCGTAAATGAGTGCTACAGGAATCATCGTAACAGGCAGTCCACGAAAGAGCGTTGTGTGCTGCCTGCTTTTCACTTTCTTCCTGCGTAGTGTATGGCGGGCTGGTAGGTGTAGTAGCCCTGGGGCTATCGCCCCAGCCTTCGTCCGGACACAATGGCGTTGGGTCTTGCCTCGTGGGTTCGATTTTGACTGTAACCCAGTCTGGGTTTTCTCGGGTACTGCTGATGGAAACGTTCAATGGCGATGCTGGCATTGTTGAAATTTTCCGCAGGGTACTAAGTTTTGTCGTGTTCTGGTGAGTAGCCAGTCGACTTGGCCCTGTATTGTAGGCGTTTTCGGTGTATGCGTGAATCAATGATTTCTTCGAGTTAGTACTCGCTTTCTCCTTCTATCTCGATTGGAGGTGGTGGTGATTGCTTTTGTGAGGGGAACTGATTGTCTTGGTATGGTTTGAGGAGTGAGATGTGGAAGGTGTTGTGGACCTTCATCTGTTGGGGCAAGGCCAATTTATAGGCACTTGTGCCTACCTTCGGAAGGATCTTGACTGGTCTGATTTTTTTTGTAATCCAGCTTCTTGCATGGTCTTGTAGTCCTTATATTCCTTGGCAGTAACCAGACCATGTGGCCTGACTGGAGATTCGGATCGGGTTTTCTGTGTTGATCGTAGTTTTCTTTTTGTCGTAGTTGTGCACAGACCATTTCCTGAGGTAGGATAGTGTCCAGCGGACCCAACTCTTCCTTTTCCGTGGTTCCCTTTGGTATCATGTGGCCTATCGCCTCATATTCCGGGTTTTGTCCGTAGTTTGCGTAGAAGGGTGTGGTTTTAATAGTTTCCTGTCTTCCATTGTTGTATGCAAATTCCGCTAATGGTAGTAATTCCGCCCAGTTATCTTGCTGATAGTTGACATAGGCCCTTAGGTATTGTTCCAGTATTCCATTTGTCCTTTCGGTTTGTCCGTCCGTTTGTGGATGGAAGGCGGTGCTCATTCTACGTTCAATCCCAAGGGATTTTGTAGTCTCTTTCCATATGTCTGATGTAAATAGTGTTCCTCTATCGGTGATGATATCCTGTGGTAGTCTATGGAGTCGGAATATTTCCCGTAGGAATATCTTGACAAATTCTTTGGTGTTCATATCCTTGTTGCAAGGTATGAAATGGCTCATTTTTGTCAAGCGGTCAATGACCACCAGGATGGCGTCATAATCGTCTGATTTCGTCAGATCTGTGATGAAGTCCATTGCTATCGATTTCCATGGTCGGTTTGGTACCTCGTTTGGTTGTAGCAGTCCGTAGGGCGCGTGTCATATCACTTTCGTCCTTTGGCATGTGTCGCAATTCTTGACATGTCTCTTTATGTCCTCCCGCATCTTTGGCCAATAATATTGTCGGGATAGTAGTTCCGTAGTTTTGCTGGTTCCGCCATGCCCAACTGCAGGGGTATCATGATTTTCTCGTATGACTTGGGTTCTGATCTCTCCCTGTTCTGGCACCCGAATCTTTCCTTGGTGCCATAGGCATCCTTCTTTCCATTCACATGCCCCTAGAGCCACTCCTTTCATTTCTTTCTCTCCTTTCCTCAGGGCTTCCTGGATTGCTCTTATCTGTCTGTCTTTCGTGCTTGCTTCTCGGATGCCAAAATCTTCCGCGACAAACTTGACCACTTCCATGGCTTCGAAGTATTGTTCTTTTGGGAGTAGGATCCTTTGTTTTTGTTGGATCCTCTCGTCGTTCTATTTCGGGACATCTTCTGCTCTTCTCGTAAGGGCATTTGGTTTGCCCCCTTCCTTCCCGGGTCGGTATTGTATTTTGATATCGTATTGACTGAGGGTCTCACTCCATCTGATTTGTCGGTCGTTAAGCTCTTTTGTCGTGGTAAATGGTACCAGGTTCTTATAGTCTGTGAGGACCAGGACCTGGTGTCTGCTTCCTTTTGCATATCTTCTCCATTATTTCAACGCTTGGACAATGGCTAAGAGCTCTTTGTCGTGGATATCGTAGTTGCATTCCGCCGGGCTCATTGTATTTGACCAGTATGCCACTGGCCTCCATTTTCCATCGCTCCCCTTCTGTGATAGAATGCCTGAACATACATATTTTGAAGCGTCGGTCTCAATCATGATTTCCATGGTTGGATCGTAGTGTACCAGTAGTGGAGCTGAAGTAAGTCGCCTGCGCAATTCGTCGAATACTTTTTGTTGGTTCTCGGTCCAGTTCCATTTGCAGTCCTTCTTCGTCAGTTGATAGAGTGGTTTAGCTATCCGACTAAACCATTCTATGAATCGTCGATAGAAGTTGCAGAATCACATAAAGCACTGTATTCCTCTCTTGCTTTCGGGTGGTTTCCATTCCCATATTGCTTTTGTTTTGATAGGATCAACGCTGACTCCGTCCTTGTCGATGATGAAGCCTAGGTATTCGGTTCGTTCATTGTGAAATTCGCACTTGAATGGCTTTAGTGTCAGCCCTTCTTTTCTCAAGGCTTCCATAATCATCCTGACATGGTTTTGGTGTTGTTCCAGGTTTTCTGAATATATCAGAATATCATCTAAATAGACGATACAACAGATATCCAGAAACCTGCTGAGAATCATATTGACCCATCGCTGAAACGCTGCAGGTGCATTTTTGAGTACGAATGGCAGGACCGTGTATTCGTATATGCCGTATTTGGTGGTAAAGGTAATTTTCCATTCGTCTCCGTGTTTGATTCTGATGTTGTGATATGCATTTCGGATGTCTAGTTTAGTAAAGACCTTGCCTCCTCTAAGCCTGTCGAGGGCTTCTCCAATCAGTGGTAGGGGATATCGGTCTCGTTTGGTGACTGCGTTGAGTCCTCGGTAGTACATGCATAGCCTTAGCTTACCGTCCTTCTTCTTAACAAACAGGATCGGTGATCCCCCGTTTGCATAAGAATCTCGAATCCAGCCTCTGTTCTTGTTGACCCTGATGTATTCTCTTAGTTCCTACAGCTCTTTTTCACCCAATGGGTATAGCTTTCTTGCTGGTACTGTTTCTCCTTTTTTGAGGTTGATATCCAAGTCAACCTTTGGTCGGTGGGGTGGTAGTGGAGTTTCTTCCTCTTCCTTGAACATGTCCAGGTACTGGTGGTATTCCCTTGGCACAATGTTTCTGGTTTTGTCTTTTTCTTGTCCTTTCTTGGCCTTGATAGCCAATTCAGAGCTGACATTGATCCTTTCGATCCTGGTAGGCTCATTTGTCTTATAATCCAACTTGAGGATTCCTGTGACTTCGCCTCTTCGGTAGAACTTGCCGAATGACGTAGCGGAGATCTCGTTTATCTCAATCTTTTGGCGTTTTGGGTGGTCCGTACTTCCCAACCCTGCTGCGCCTCTCCTAGTATGAGCCACTTGCTCCACTTCTTCGGATTGTCCTATGACAATCTTTTCACATATCAACTGTGCGATGCGCTCTCCCGGCTCAACTGTGTAACTGTGCTTTCCCAGGTTGACAAGGACCACCTTGACTTCACCTGTGTAGTCAGTGTCGATTACTCCCGCATTGACAGTAAGCTGGTGTTTAACTGCCAATCCACTGCGCGGAGCCCCCAGCCCATAGGTGCCTTCTGGTAGTCCTATAGCTATCCCGGTATTGACGATTCCTTGTTCTTTTGCCGGTATCGTAATTCTCTCATCTGCATACAGGTCATGTCCTGCAGCCTTGGCCGACCCCTGGGTAGGGAGTGTGGCCGTATTGCCCAATCTTTGGATTTTGATGTTCTGGACATCCTAGGCCTGGATCATGGAGAACTGTATCTCCAAGTTTTCTTCCAGGGCTTCCGATTCAGGGACTAAGTCTACTGCTGGCGAGCTTTCGAGGCATACTCTGGTATACCACTCGCTATCGAACGTTATCTTATTGCTTTCCCAATCGATCTTGGGGTTGTGTCTTCTTAACCATGGCAGCCCTAG
>QFET01011066.1:0-17377 GCA_003316355.1 Tuber calosporum | reverse complement strand
ATACCTACAATGAATCTATACCTTTCAGACTCCCTTGGTCCCATGGTGAGACTTTCTCTGTCTGGACACTTCAGAAACCAGACTATGCCCCCCTCTCACCTGAGCTTGACCCTGAGGGATTTTGGAAACCTCTCCAAGACTCAGACTACTCAGAATCCGATACCAGCACAACACTCTCCACCTTGGACGAATCTGAGATGGAAAGCTAACTGCTTCATGGTATTGTCTTCGCTACTATGGGGCTGAAAAAGGTATAAGGTCCTGACACCAGTGATGGATATATGTTTACTGATTAAGTTATATGTGTTAAAATTGAGTGGAATGCTCCAAAGGCGGGTTGGTCATTAAGCCCTTTAGGATATTCCTTGTTTGTTTGTATGTTTTATTTCTTTTAAGGGGAATGTAACAGAATCCTATTATGTTTCTACTATTACTACTAACTTGATGTTGGTTATTACTTATTTGGGTTTATACCTGATAAGCGCTACTATGTGGTTGTCCCTTCCTACTTGGTTATGACTTCCTAACTGGTTATTCTTACCTTGTTTCGCTTATCACTACCCCTCCTTGCTTCTACCCAGTTCGGTATTGCTATCCTCCTGCTATACCTACTGGATTTGTATAGTAGTAGCGATCTCTTGTTCCTTCCTGTTTGGATTCCATTACTTGTTTTGTTAGCTCCATCCTGTCGCTTTTAACCCTCTGTTTTTGGAATATGGTTACCTTGGTATGCTGCCTCTGTTAGCATGTTTGTTGGACAGGATGTTTGCGCTTTTGTTTAGTTTTCCTAGCTACAATCTTTTGTATTTAAAGAGCCTACAATCCCTTAAGGATTCAGACTCTCAAGCCTCACAGGACTATCATCTTTAATACTACAAGTTGAACGGTCACTCTATTAGTTCCATACCTTTTACCTTGTCTATTGAAGACATATCCATCGACGCTTCTCCCCCTATCCTAATGGTATCTTCAGGGTCCCTAGGGGATTCTCGAGATACTTGGGAGTAGGTTACAGTATAGACCATGGCCGAAGTTTCCAAGGATACTTCTTTTATATGGCCAACCTAAGTACTGGGAAAAGTGTATAAATAGTTAGCAGTCCCCCGTAGGAAAGGGATCATGAGGCAACGGAGAAGAGACCTTAACAATATATTCAGTTATTCAGTTATTAAGTTAACAAGTTATAAAGCCTTCGAGAATCCTTTTATCTTATATCATACTTTTTACTGAGCTTTCCTGACAGTTCTCCGATTTTCTCGATACGAGCACGGCCTAGTCAATTCAACAGTACCGAATTGGCTACCCTGTAACAGTTCTCCTTATTTATTGGTTATCGCTTCATAATGTATTGTATATTTTCCTTCTTTCGTACCCTGTCACTAATTATTCTTCGTAGAATTTGATATAGGTTTGCTGCTTCTTGCTGAGTAGGATATCGATACTTGCTTAACTGAAGTAAGGGAATAGAATGATGAACAAGGAACGTAAGGACTCGAAGTTTCTGACTTTGACTATATGTTCTTTCAGGATAGGTGATAGGCTTTAACTCTTGCTGACTGAATTGCCACTCATGAATAGGTTTTGGTTTTGATCCTTCACGACATTTTGGGTTTCGAATTGCGGGCATTTTGAAAGATTCTGGTAACTCGCTCTTGTTTGAATTGATTTTCTTTCTTTTACATTATTTTCTTTGCTTTATACTACTCATGATCTATGACCTAATTAAATATACTTTTACTATACTGACTCAACTCCTGATAAATAGTCACTCTTCCCTCATTTTGACAAATGTTTCAGGATTTTATGAGTCTTACCCAAGGTGCTATGAAGGTATTTCCATTTCAATTACATTTTATAAGTCATGAGCGGCGTTACTAATGTCTCTATCATTTGAACCAACTATCTTTTGAAATTCAGTGATTCTACGAACTTGATATTGTCTGTGCATTTGTCTGTGCAGTTTCTTCAATTTCCACATCATAACTGGTTACTCCTTGTCTTGGCAAATGGTATACCCCCCCCTACCTGACAGATTAGCGCTAGATTTCTGATGGTGGATTTGGCGAGTTTTTACAGTACTTCCGCCGCCCTGTCCGCCCCACACCACACGGGCAGTCAAACCTACAGTCATCAGGCAAGGTCTCTGCACACCCCGTGCACAACCGAATCTTTGGCCAAGCCCTCACCACCTCCAACCCCAACTCCAGCAACCTCTTACGTTTCGCTGGGTTAACAACACCGGACAGGGTCTCGTGAGACCCCTGAGCAACTACAATACTGCCAATAACAACATCCTCGTTGTCTGACCGGCCCCTCCACCAAAGCATGCTCCGAGACTGAGAACCCGCTGACTCCTCCAAGGAGTGATGGAAAATACCACAGACCACCACTGGCTCAACCACGGGAGGCTCAGGCGCCTGCACCTCTGAATGGGGGGACGCTACAACGACAGCCACAACTCCATCACTCGAGGCCACTGAAGGCGCCACCGACGGAGTAAGCCGAACCACTGGGGACGCCAGACCACAGGAAGCCACCCCCTCATCTGAGGCGGGAGGGCATTGAATATCGTCACTTTCCCTAGCAAAAACTGAGGATGGAACTGAAAGAGGAGGGCCAGAGGCTCACAAAAGAGGATACCTTTCCCGCTCGCACAATCAAAGGCGACGGGAAAGAACAGACATGTGGTGCCATAGGCGAAAAACCTCACCCCGACCAGCCGACAAAGTATTAACCGCACCCATCTTAGCGACGGAGCAGGCGGAGAATGAAGAGTTACGCCTTACTATTGTAGCAATCAAAAACCAAGACTACACAGAAGACATAAAACCATTTATAGTAGATGGAAGTGATAAACAACTTCCAAAAACACCAGATAAAGACGAAGAAAACCCCTTCGAACTTAGAGACTTGAAGCTATCGTGAGATAGCACCAAGGACACCGATTGGCTCTAGGACCGAATGTGACGTATCACATGAGTTGAAACCTGACAGGAACTAGGACAGTAGGGTATCCATACTTGTATTATAGAGATCTGGGATTGCAAGGTTTGACTGTATCATACTTATATATATATATATATATATTCCTTTTCTCGAAGAGTAAAGTTGAGTATCATAACGCTATCTTATTTATATTTGTATGATATTACGAAAAAAACTCACTTATGTTTTGAGTTTGGATTGTAATATGTACTCGTTCTGTCCTGGCGTTTATGAACACGACCAGCCCTGTATTAGTATACACAGAGGTGCATTAGTGTTCAGTGTAAGAAATAACTAATCAGAAGTTAATAGAGATCTTAGTCAGTGAATTAGCATGTATGATGTTTATGCTTGTAGATGTGGAAGTAGAACGTATCTCACAGCTTTATTCTTGCATTAGAGTTCAAAAATGCTATTACCACATGGTCCAAGAATATCTTTGAGTAAGCAAAGTCAAGTCCTTGTGTATTCTCTATGAGAAGGAACTCGCAACATGATATTAGCTCAGTTATCAGGAAAACCAGGGGTGGGAAAAAGCAACTTTTCAAATATTATTAGGACAGCCAAACAGTGAGCAAGGGAAAACAGGATTTCTGACCTTAGTGCTAGTTATACTCCTGAAAAACTCCTGAAAATCTTGTTCCCTTACCGAATGCCATAAAAAGTTCCAACCAGGCTCTGACAGACACCCAAAAGAGTCAACTGGTTGAAACTACATCAAAGGATGCAGACCATTGTCGAATGGCATTCTTGCAACTTACAGAAGCCAGTAAATGTTCTTTTTTTTTTCTATTTGACTTAATTATATACTATTTGCTAATATATATATGTATATAAAAGCAAATTTAAATATTAGTCAACAAACTGTATTGCGAGTCCTAGCAGCAAACAGAATCTTTTGCCAAAAGCCAACTACAAAGTCTACCCTTAGTCCAGCCTAAAAAGCCACTCACCTTGCCTTCTGTCACCTCCTTCAAAATCTAGATTCAAAATCAGGAATTTTTCCTGACAAGTCTTATTTTGAAATGGGAAACCTACACCGCCGCCGTGCTTGCATGGTTATAAGGTGTGCTGGTGAGGCCTATAGGACTCAAAATCTTCAAAGAAAGTTTGCACAAGGAGCAACAGTAACATTTTGGGAAGCAATCTTGTATAGTAACTCAGGTAATTATAAATTATTATTATTATTATTATTATTATAATTATTATTATCATAATATTCCTAGGGAAAGGTTGGGATATCTGAAGTTGGTTTGGTTAGCCAACTCTCGGGACTTAAATCTAATTGAAATAATTTGGACTGAGCTAAAAGATAAGCTATGTAAAAGGTGTGGCCATCAGATGTCTGTTGGTGATATCCGCCATGTTCTTGAACAGGTATGTTTAATAATATTACTAGTAATCTGTAAATTTAATATCTACCAAAAACAATTTCACTAGAAATAGAATAGTTATTCCAAGGAATGAATAAATCATCATATTGGATCAATGTCCGCTCATATTGAAGCTTGTATTGCTGATAAAAGTGGCAATAACTATAATTTCTAAACTTTACATACACCTGTTTTTCTCTCTCCTGCTGTTGCCACTTTTAGTTATTTTTGATGCCTTTTTTATTTTGTATATAAACTACGATTTCAAGTTTTCATCGTTCATGTTAGTTGTTCTCTGATATAGTTTTAAGTTGCTTACCCAATCAAACTGCCTCTCATAGACACTAATGCTCCTCTGTGCATACTAATTCCTGGCTAGTCATATTCACAACCGCCAGGACAGGACGAGTACTCAGATATGGAAGTAAAAATGGAGCAGGATTAGGATAAGACTGGGAATCTCGGAAATCTTACAGATAAGGAAATTGAGGAAAAAGGGGAAAACTAAGAGGTTAAAATCTAGAGCAGTTGCATTCAAGCACCTTCTCAACACAATTACAGAGAGCAGGCCATAGTACAAGTATATTGCAACAAGAGTGTAACAGCATCTATAAACATATTAGCATACAAACTTTCTGCCAAAACATGCGATACAAGACAATTTCAATCTTCTTCCCCCCACACAAAAAAAAAAAAAAAACTTGTAAAACACAAAACACGAAAACAACAGAGCAGGATTTCCTGCGATTGTCAACAATTTGGAATCATCCCAATATTCCATGATTCCCACTCTGCCCTTCATCCTATGTCCCATACCCTAACAAGTTATCATATGCGAAATAGCATGTGATTTGAAATAAATGTCATGAAATCAGATGTCTGATACACAACAGGAACGAATATTAACCAAAATCACATATCCTCCCACATATCACATATTAGTCTCACCACCTATCCCATAGGTGCTGCCAAAAAAAAATACACAAAAAATACAATAATCTAATACCCATTATACAATAATTGAATTTCTACAGACATAATATAAATAAAAGAAAGGAGGGTCTGGAGGTTTAACTACCATTTAATATGACCATCAGTCACAGAAATAAAGTCAGAAACCCGTTCCAGAAGAGGAGACGTATATCCTGAAATTATTTCACGTGTAAGTGCATTCCATTCCTCAGTAATCGCTAGACACAGTGCAGGAATAGTGGTGGGGTGTGGGTTTTAGCGAGTAATATTCTGCTTAATTAGCTTCCAGACTTCTTCTATTAGAGACATGTCAGGGATGCTTGCAGGCTATGGGAATACATATGATCCAATCCCAATCTGATCGAGTTCCATTTTCGTTCTCAGAGCTTTATAGGCTGAGGACCCGTCTTGTTAGAAATAGAGGTAATCAGTGTAACTATCTTGATGGCAAAGCTGCTCCTATCATGGGAGAAGTATGGGACAAATATCTTGCTCTAAATAGGTCTCAGATGAATTCTTTCCCCAATTATCTGTCTCCCAGAAAACCAATTGTCATTTCTTATTACTACAAATTTTCCTCCAAAATATAACTGTTGTGAGCTTTTTGAATTTGAGACTTAAACAATCGTTGTCGTATTCTTCCCCCTGGTTTTCAAGTTACCCAAATTGTCCTGGACAAATGGCCACAATTGAATACAGTTAGAAAAATTAACATTGCTCCAATCACCCTTCCCTCAATCTTGTAACTGTAGTTCTCAATCAAGATATTTTTGTTTGGCTGCTACAGTAAGAAAAGGTTTGACTCTAGCTAGACAGTGGTTATAGCCTTAACTTAGAAAGATTTGGCGGAGAGTACAATTGGATGCCTGAATTCCTGCTAATCTCACAACCTCAGATAAAGAAAAGCAGCCAGTTATATGCACTGGCAGTGGCAGTTTCAATAAGAAGGCGTGTAATAGGGGTTGTAAATACGGCTTTACAGCCACGGGAACTGAAATTAGAACAATTGATGCTATTGGAATTCATACTATCTGTGCTATAAACAACCTGCGAGGTACTTCCCATAGGTATAGCAATTTCCTGATGTAACCTGATAAACCACCAGACCCCTCAGTAAGGCGCAGCATACCTTATATTCAAGAATAGTTCGCAAGGTCAAAATAGTTAGTCAAGCTAAAATAATTAGTAATCTGAATATCATCATAACCCGGGAACATAGGTGATATAAGCTTATCTATCAGTCTACCTATTTCATACACTGTACTTTGATAAAGAGAGCAAAATACTCAACAATTCCTTTCTGTATTCGTAAGCAAATGGCAATTGAGATAGCTGCTCCCAGAAATGCCCCAACTCCCAATGTTGCTCTTGAGATTGTGAGAGCTGCTCCTAGTACAGTTATGCATTGCCTGAAGGGAAGAAAGAATCATGAGAAGGAGGGCAAAAGAAGGCAAAAGCTGTTGCCTGAAGAAGAGTGAGCAGTAATAGAATAGTGAACTTCCACTGTCGTTTAGGATTTCCTCCCACTAAATAGCAATTGCGTGAAATTGCTACATACATTGTGCGAAAGAGAAATCCATACGAGACACTAGGAGAGCAATGGGAGGAAGGTATTAATAAAAGACATCCTGAAGTTAAGTCACTCTTCAGTAACCAATTGGACTTTATTCGCAATATTTGTAGAAATGATTTGCAATTAATGAATTATTTTTTTGATGTGGTATACATCTAATTCTTTTCATTATTATTATTTATTTATTTATTTATTTATTTCTGTTTTTCTGTTTTTCTGTTTTTCTGTTTTTGTTTTTTTTAAAAAATAATTAAATATGTATTAATTAGATAGATATAGCGAGAATCCATTGTGCAAGAATATAAAATCCTACCTCAAAATACCTATAATCTTGATGAAGTTGGATTTTTGTTAGGATTAGGCTAATCAGAAAGAGTTCTAGAAGTTGTTAGATATCCCTGTGAGAATTGGGAATTGAAGTATCGTGCACAGAGTAGGTTTTTATTACCTTATATTACTTTTATTGAAATATATATCATAGTACTAAAAAGAATATAAATGGTACACGTAAATTTAGTACAGTTATTGAGAGTGTATGTGCAGATGGAACGACACTTAAACCTACTATCATACTCAAAGCAGAGATTTTTATAGCAGAGTGGTTCAGGAAAGTATAAAGCATACCAGAAGATATTCGTATTAGCTGCTCACATAATGGCTGGACCAATGAAAAAATAGTAATAGAGAATTTAGGACCGAACTTTAGGAAAGAGAGTATTACAGCAGAGAATGCAAAGCAGGAGTACCAGTTTTTAATCTTTGATGGACTCAGCAGCCATGTCAATATGTGATTTTTCGAATTCTGCATTTCACAAAAGATTATTCCCTATTGCCTGCCTCCATGTACAACTCATCAATTACAACCACTTGATATTTGCATTTTTAGTCCATATAAACATCAGTACCAAAAGGAACTTACACGCTGCTTCGAAAGATATGAATATGGTGTATCAAAAGAGAGTTTTTATGAATTTCTGATAGTAGCCTGCAGACCCTCCTTCACATCCAGTAAAATACAAAGTAGATTTCACAATACAGGCCTTGTTTCTATTGACAGGAATATAATACTATCAAAAATTCAAGTCTTTCCTACTAAATCACCTACAATCTATCCAACTACAACAGTTCTTAACAAGAGAAATACTGGTCCTACCCCAACGCAACCTGAGGCCTCAAGTGCTTTCTCAGTACAACAAATCGATAGCTTGCACGTGATACAGAACCGAGTTGACATTGAGAAACAAGAATTTATTGGACTTACGATCCTACTAATAAATGATCCTATAGATTGGGCACTAAAAATAATAGTTAGCAACCTAGCAGTTACCATAAATTGAGGGTTTACTGAAATTGAGTGAAAGGAACAGCAAATCCGGAACTTGAAACAACAGTAACTGTAACGCCTCCCTGGGTGTATCAGGCACCAAAGGGATACGTCTCGGTAAGGTATAACGATAACTAACTCAGATCCCAAACTGTCAGGACTTCAAGTAAGTGATAGCTAACGGAGATCTCGATAGGTTGTCAAACAGCCGTCGATTACTATATCACCAGCTTCGCTAAGTCCTAGACTTACTTGCTGTGGTTTCATGCGAACTGAAAAGAAGTAACTGCTCAACCAAGTATATTGAAAACTCTTTCTGTCGAAGTCTGCCCTGTCTAAGCTCCAGAGGGGCAGTCTTTAAATACATGATCTCGCTTTTCCAAAGCTTTCCATCTTCTTCCATTTGATTTCCAATCAACGGACATAACCAAACTCCGCTTGTAAAGTCCTCCAATCAAACAAATGCCTCATGCAGCTAAACGGTACTGCAAACCAAATATGTATCATCCCAATACATGAAACAAAACATAAAACATATCGGGTATCAGCCTGATACATGAAACCCAACATAAAACAAACTAAGTATCAAACGATACTTGAAACCAATAACAAAACAAACTAACCCCTTACTAGCCCTGCTAGTTTCTGTTAGCCTTGTCAGCCTTAGCAATAGTAACCAATACCGGTTACAGTAACCAGATTTCAGCAAAAATGGATGACTAATCAAACAAGAATACCAACCTCAGGAAAGGCTAAGATTGATCAAAATGACAATGCTGGGTTTCTTGAGTCGCAATCGACTGAGGAAGGCAAAACTGCTCAGAGGAAATATCATAATGCAACAAATTTGATTACTTTAAGAAGCAAGAGGTTAGCTGAATATATTGAGAAGACGAAGGAAACAGATATGCTAGAAGAGGAGGGAAGACTACCTAAGCGCCAAAAGACAAGTGCGACTCTGTGCGAGGAGGAAAACCATCTCACACATTAGGTATATGAAGCACAACAGAGGGTAGAGATGTTTTACAAACACCATCAAGATTTTGCTTTTGATGTGGGATCCGAAAGTGAAAACTTTCTTGGAGGTCCAGAAGGTGAAAGTGCAAATATTTTAGAGAAGAAATGCCCGAAAATTTGGAGGAGGGAGCAGGGACTAATGCAGTCCCTGACCCTAGAGAGATGTCTTTGTATCTGCGACTGGATTTGTTGTTTTAATCCCCAAGGGAGACAAGTTCTCCTGTGGCGATTGGGTTGTTGGTTGTCATGTTGAGAGAAAAGAAAGAAAAATAAAAATGGGGTTTTCGTTCAGAACAGGTAAAATCACCTGTATCACCTGTGCCAAGACAAGCAACGCCTCGCAGCCGGGTCTGGTGGTTTATGTACCCGTAATGTCGTGACGTTTTTAAAATGGACTGGGCTTGAATGGAGGTGGAAGGGGGGTGCATGATGGTGCATACATCACAATAGCCAATGAGAATTGACAAAATAGATCAGTTAAATCATTATTAATAGGAGAAGCACATCAGTATAATAAATGAAATGTCCACTTTGTTTATTGGTACTCGAAGCCCCAACAATATTAGACACATCAGCAAGAATGCCAATACCATGAGGGCCTACTACATCGATGGCTAAATGGGGTCAGGTTATCGGATATGCCATGCTCAAAGAGAATCAAAAGATGAGCTTGAAGGAGATATCAGAGCAAACGGGGGTACTTGTAACTACCTGTTCAAATATTATCCGAACAGCTCGCCAAAGAGCCCACGAAAACACCATCCTTGATCTCTGTGCCGATGAGAATCTCGCTCCACTTCCAATCTCAGTTAAAGGTTCAAACGAAGCTCTTACATCAAACCAAAAAAAGCATCTGATAAGAACAACCTTGCAAGATGCCAAACATTGTCGAATGACTTTTGCCCAACTTGCACAAGCTGGTAAAATACTTATTCTTAATCTTTTCTAATATATTATATGTATATAATTTAAGTTGCAAACTTTAGCTAGCTTAATATTAAACAAAAAAAACAAAAAAAACAGCTGAACTAGATGTTAGTCGTCAAACAATTTCCAAGGAACTTAGGGAAAACAAGATTTTTCCCCGAAAACCTGTTAGAAAGCCCACCCTCAGTGCCGAGCAAGGGGCAAGACGTCTTGCATTTTGCAACCAGCATCGAGGAAGGGATTGGAAGGAGGTTATCTTCACAGATGAATCCTACTTCGAAACTGGAAGTCTCCGGTCCCGCTGTGTTCGTAGAGTTCTTCGCCAGGCAGGTGAAGCTTACCGCCCACAAAATATTGATAGAAAGTTTGCTCAAGGAGAAACGGTCATGTTTTGGGGTACTATCTTTTATGGGAAATGTGGTATGTAGGATTAGAACTTCTTTATTTATTTATTTATTTTATTTTTTTGAATATATTATAATTTTATTTATGAATATATAATATTATTATATACATTATACTTAATACTAATAATTCATTTAAAGGAAATGAACTTCCGTATCAGATGTATACAACACCATATGAGAGCGTTAATCAACATAAGGAGGCAACAATATTTCTTCAGAAGGAGTATGAGTCTGAACTTCTTGAGAATGCCAATGCCAACTCAATGGAACAAGAGGTTCCAATTCCTAATCCCGTATTGAAAATCCGGAAGGTAGACCGAAAGGGTGGTATTGACTGGTATATATATCGTGAAAGAATTCTTAAACTACTTTTATATCCCTTTACAGCTCAGGTGACTGCAGAGTTGCCTACACGTAATATCATGATAATGGAGGTTAATGCACCTTCACATATCCACCATTATCATGACATACTAAGGGAGAAGTTGGGTTTTAGTAAAATACTGTGGCAGGCAAACTCACCGGATCTTAACCCAATTTAAACCATTTGGGCAGAACTCAAAGATGGACTTCACAATCAAATTGGACCCCGCATGACTGCACGTCAAATCCGCCTTATTTTAGAGCAGGTATAATTGTTCCCTAGTTTTTTTGAATATATATTGTCATCTAATACGTTTACTAGGAATGGAAGAACTATCCCCAGGAGCGAATTAACCATCACCATGAATCTCTGCCTGCCAGGATTCAAGCTTGTATTAATGATTATGGGGGAAATAATTTTAATTTCTAGTTTATTTTTATTTTTATTTTTTATTTTTTACTTTTTTATCATTTGTTTATTTTTTATTTAATTATTTTTTATTTGTTTTGTTGATTATTGTTGTATATTGTACTAGTAAAGTGGAATACCGTTATTGTATTCCCTATCAACACAAGTAAGCAGAATACTCGAGTCCACTGAACTACCTCTTTTGACCTCTCATGTACCTATATGCACATGTATGCACCCCCTTGCACTTCCATGCAAGCCCAGTCCATTTTAAAAACGTCACGACATTACAAGTACATCCATCTTGCTGATAAAGTTGACGAATTGTATCACGTTCGGTGGGTGGTAAAACTCAGTACTTTTTCTTTAGCGTTATTTGTTCGTCATTTTCTTCTCTTACTCCTTCTTCCTCTGCTTCTCTCTCCTCCTGGCCATGGTCCTTTTCTCATTCTCAATTTAGCATTGCTTTAATATAGTTTTTATTTTGATACCTACATATCTAACTAATGAATTATTATCTCTATTCTATCCCACACCAATATTTCCTGCTCTTCCATATGGTGTTGTTGTATTGCAACGATTGGAGTTATGCCAGCAAATATATTCGTCAAAGGAAACATAGGCGACCCCATCTACTGAGCTTACAGTATTTCTTGTACTGTCACTCAAGCCGGGTTCTGTAGCAAGAGAGGGCGTATTAGGCATGGGATGTGAAATAGAAAAAAAAAGATAGATTGGTCTTGTGTATTCATAAGTAGGACTATATAATTTGACTTACTTATGATAATAGCATGTTTTTATCATTGACAGATGGTTTGTCCAAGGAACAGGTTGTATTTATTTTATCATTCTAACATTATAAAGATATCATCATGTTACGTCTGCCATGTTTTAGTCCAGATTCTTCCACACTCATGCCTGCCTATCTTTCTGCTATTCTGGCCAGTTGACTACATCCCCGCAATAACCATGCCAAGGTACCCACCACTTCGAACGACGCTACGCGCCCGTTGAAGTTGACGGCATCCCCTGAGAGTGCCGAACAGTTCAACAGAAGTACCGGTTCAACTGAAGATTTATTATATACAAGGAGAACGATTCACAATTAAGTGACCAATTTGACGATTTAAGATCTTTTGTACCTTTTGCCTGTTCTTCCGGTCCTTTACTATCTTACGCATTTCCTTGGAAAGTTATTTCCACTGTTTTTTAATTTTGTTTTCAGCAGCTTATTGTGCGAAATCTAGTGTTCGCTGTGCCTTCTCGAATACTTTTTCAGCACTATCATGCTGCTTCTACTGTACCATGGCTCTTGCTTCTGAGGCATAGAGTACTCCACCATTCTGGAGAGACCTGCGGTTCCGCTTTTGTCGTACTGTGTGTGCTAACTCGGCTGCCTTTGTCTTTCCCAACTCTTCCAGTACCAGTGCCCCACTTTGTGCCTGAGCAAGGCTTCCCTTCAGGAATTTCTGAAGACTTCGATTGGATGTTGGGGAAATTTCGCCAATTTCGGACGTGATACTATGTGCATGTTGCTTAAGTGAGCGGATGGTTTTTGGTGTAGTCGGTCCTGTCATATCTGGGCCAGGCGGGGGTGTAGAAGGATTGGCAGGGGCCATTTCATCATTTGTAGGAAGTAATTTATCGATAACCTTACTGGGATTGAAAGGGATTAGACCGGTTTTCCTGAAGGCTGATGTAATGGAAGTAGTTTTGAAGGTTTGTAAACGGATGGACTCAAGTGCAGTTAGAAATTCCACCTTGTTGAACTCTGAACAGGCAGTCCTAGTAGCAGAATCCAGTGCCTCCCCATGGTAGTGTTTATATGGGTGAAAAAGAACAACATCCAAGGGCTATAAAAGGTGTGTGCAATGGGGAGGAAGGCAAAAGGGAAGAAATTTCTTCTGATCACAAAACCAAATAAATTCATGGGTACAATGAGAATCATGCCCATCTAAAAGTAACATCCTCCATGCTCCTGTTTGCCGGAGGGCAGAAAACTTTTCAAAATGGTAAAGCCAATCTAAAGCTCTCTCATCTTAGAGTATCCGGTCTCAGAGACTCCAACCAGAAAGTTTCCCGGAATATCAGTTTGTGTGTACCAGTCCTCCATGTGGAGGACTCCAGGGAGTATCAGCATCAGGGTAAGAATTGCCCCATCCCCACTAACAGTTTCGATAACCGTAACTAATTCTCTATTGCTCGAGCTTGCCATAGAGAGAGGACGCTTCAACTCCCTAGTCACAATCCATTGATCCCTCCCTATCCCTATCCTACTACCAGTTTCGTCAAAATTATAGACGTCGGCATCTAGTTTTCCGTTTGCCTCCTTGGTTTCTTTAAACCGACGAAACCAAGCGGCAAGATCATCGTGATGGTGTGTCCTTTTTCGCTCAACATCTAATGCCTTCTGCTTCCTTAGGTGGTATTCTGTGTATCGCTGCAAATAGCGACGGGTCCACATATGGCTTATGGTGGGCAGTGGTTTTGTGGTATCAACATGGGCGGAGGCAAGAAGAGAGCTTGCATATGAACTGATATGCTGGTAACGAGAAGGCATTCCGATTTCGTCTAATCGATTAAGGTATTGACATAAGGCTAACTCCTGATCTCCACTTAGTTTCCGATTTGGTGACTCTCTTGGCTGTCGCGAATTGCGTCCGTTCCACTGTGCTCGTAGACGTGCCTCTGTCAGCTCAAAATCTCGCGCAATGGCTGCAATGTTTGGCTTTTCCGCGTCCGAATTTTTTGTATTGCGCGCTGGATTCTAGTTTCTATATCGGCATATGATTCGATGGGCATATTGATGTTGGGGTGGAGAACTGTCAGATTTTGGATTGCTGGTAATGGTATGTGAAAATTCTGTCGTTGAACCATTACTTCTGTTTAACTGTTCGGCACTGTCTGGGAGTGCCGTCAACTTCAACGGGCGCGTAGTGTCATTCGAAGTGGCGGGTACCTTGGCACGGTTACCTTACACCGACGGGTAAGGCGATGAAGCTTGTTGCATGGCTCGTGCGCAGATGTTTTGTCAGAGACCTGGTTGGGGGACAACTAGTTTGTGACTGGGAATTCTTTTCCAGTAATTCCTTATCACTTGAGAAAAATTGAGGTCGCGCAAATCTTGCAACAGGTTTGACATTCTCATCCCTTCAAGGGATAATCTGCAAAACATCCTCAAGGTTCAATCACATTCTGCACACTCCCACAATATCCTA
The DNA here is from genome assembly GCA_003316355.1 of Tuber calosporum. Lineage (NCBI taxonomy): Eukaryota > Fungi > Ascomycota > Pezizomycetes > Pezizales > Tuberaceae > Tuber > Tuber calosporum. The sequence goes on along the minus strand of QFET01011066.1, from coordinate 2,809 downwards.
CGTACCCTGTGACCTGCAAAAATCTTGCAAGTATCATATGGTGCATGCCACTTATGTACAGCACCAAGGTGGAGGCAGCGGGGGACGCCTTGGCGTTGCATTTTCTCTCTACCAAGGGGATTTAGGTTTCAATTATAGGGTACACATAGCATTTAATAGGATAGCATAATAGATGAATTTCACATACCTTAACAGCTTCGACATGTACCCAATTCACTTATATGGAAATATTATAGCAAAACTCAACGAATTATGGATGCATATAGTTCTGGTGAGATTTATGGATCAGAGGCTTATAGAAATCTTATTTCAAGAAAATATAAATCTCACCGTCGTGTAAATATTACTTAATATTATCTCATACTCCTTTATGTTCTTTCATCTGCTGTTTACTTAAATCTAAAACATCTTCTCTGATAACTTATATTTTTTAATAGCAAAATTAATTATTTTAACCTATTAAGAACTCTCTGTACCCTAATAATGTTATCCTAAATCGGTTTTCATTAAGTGAAAATGCAACGCCAAGGCGTCCCCCGTTGCCTCCACCTTGGTGCTGTACATAAGTGGCATGCACCATACTGTACATATCCATTGGACTGTAAAAGGGGAGGGGGAGATGTTTGAGAGGAGAGGTAGACTGGGATACCCTGCTCGCATATCGCTCTGATACTTGTATAACTGAAAGGGTTTAAAAGGGCTTCGACATCACAAGCAGGGGGGGCACGGGCCGGGAGACCTAATCGAGTAGATCATCTCGAGCGGTAGACTCACGACGCCTGCTAAGCCAAAAAGAGCCAATTCAATGTCATCAGAGGGTTTGTGCGGTCCGACATATGTGGGAGTTATTAACGGTGTTACCAGACGTAGTCCCTCTCACCAAGAGTCCGTGAAACCCCCGAGAAATGGCCGTCAGCTTCAAACTCGGTCCACTCGGGAAATCACACAGCCGCCAGTTCTCGAGTATCATACCTTGAATCTTTCTAGCGCGGCCGAGTCGGAATTGCACACTGTGGCGGCGGCCTTGGCCACCTGTCATCCAACCTGATAGCAAAAATGTATTCCCCTTTGACCTGATTGGCCTGCTGAACAATTCCTATTCCTGGGTGCGCAACTTCAACTCGACCGCGCGAGCACTCTTGTTGGAATTATACTTGGGGAGCACGGCTGCGAAATCATCCCCTCATAAAGGCATAAAAGGACAGTCGAGGTTGGCATTTAGGGCCTCAATCTCAGGTTCAATCTCACATTCTCCACACCCCGACCAGGTGGGATCGAGGAACCACGTCCCCAACTCTCTACCATCCACTCTCGTTAGCACCATCTAGGTCTGTTTGTGCGGGCTCTCTCTTGCAGCGTCAAAAGCAAACAAAACGATAGTTGTGAAGCTGAAGATCCGGTAAATCTCTCATTAAGGTCTTGTTGGTGGCTTAAACGTGAATGTACCCCTCTCACCCCCTCACTGTCTTTCTCTGTACCCTGTGCTGAATTCAACCAAGAAGAATCTTTTCTTTTTTTTCCTTTCTAATCTCAATACCAGTACCGTGTTCGTTCGGTGCGGGGTTACTGTCGTCACACATTGCATGCGGATTTGCCACCAAGCTCCAACTGTAGCGATGAGATTGCAATAGTCGAAATGAAAGATGTCTGCGAGCACGACTGCTATTGCATCCTGTCAAAATTCGGCTCCTTTGCTTAGATCTGGGTGTCATGCAATAGCGGTCGTACCGCCGTTCAATCAGTCCCAGGTTTGAAAAGGCGAGTTTCGAGTGCCAAGGTTTGGGCTGATCTATCATTTTTGATGGTACTCGTGCGAGTACAGTCGTACAATTTACAGTAAATTTACGCAAAAAGGCATCACAAAAATCAGAGTCACCCGGAGCTAGACGCCCCCGATCCCTCGGTAATGCATACTCCACACCCTCAGATACTTTTATAATTTATTTGGGTGTGCTCATAAAAAGTCGCAAAGCATCGCCCTTGTCTGTTGTCTGTACTCGTGTAGAGACCCGTACGGGATTGGCAGGATTAGTCTTCCGGTTTCTGCTGACACCAGAGTCTGCAAAGTACTCCTGCTCTCTCAGTTCCCACACCACTGTGTGCGCTGGTGGCGGAATCGTGGTAGGTGAAAGTGTATCATGGTAGCCCAAGTTAAATATGGGCCTACAATGACGCTATCTATGGTTCCCCGGGTATTGATACGATACTGGCCGCAACATCGCCATCCCCTCAGACCCCGGTATGGCATATGGAAAAAATGATAAATCTTCCTGCCCCTACAGTACCAGGTGTTATGAAGAGATATCTGATGCGGGGTAATTTAACTATCGCAATGTTACCCGCTCAGGCCAACTTAGGGAGAGACCATCTGAGGTTCGCCAGTTTGTGTAAGTTTCCCTTTCGGGTCTCTACCAGGGGCAGACTAGGCTCTGCGGGGCCTCGGCGATAGCCGGGCCGCGATAGGAAAGCTAATCAGGGATCTTGACTGCAAGTTACCAATACCACGGAAGAAGCCATATATCAATTGGTTCATGGTGATTCAGTGAAAGTACAGTCACGATCAATAAGTCTGTACACAAACCCCACCAAAGCCAAGACACAACGCTTGTCAACACAATACCATCACAAACCCGGTTTTTCATTTTTTTTTTTCACATTACCCCCAAAAATGACTTCGGTACGAGCTTTTGGCACTGTGAGAAGCAGAGATCGGCAAACTCCCCAGCAGCGACGGAAGGAACTGAACTCCTATGACCGAGCACGGATTTTTGAGGCAATAAGTTTAGGTTCAAGTGCTTCGGCTGTCGCC
>QFET01011061.1:0-31194 GCA_003316355.1 Tuber calosporum | reverse complement strand
TTTTTTTTAGTTCACTATTTAGCTGTGAGTGACGATATTTACGTTTCATTGCTCGTCCGGTTTTTTTTTTCTTTTCCTATCATCTGTTTTATGAATGTCTGCTTTAGAGTCCTCCTCGTGGGGTTTTCCTATCAGTTGGACATTGTACGAGTAAACCCTCAAGACTTGACAAAGAGAAGGAAGGAAGGGAGGAAGGAAGGAAGGAAGGAAAGAAAGAATAAAAATCCCATTGAACCTTCAGCCATGAGCAGTTGTGTTCGGAAAATGATCGTACCCCTTTATGGCAGTGAGTTCGGTGTACGGTACGGTACACTCCTTTAAAGGAATTATGGTAATGATACCTTTCTACCTGTCCCAAAGCAGTGGTCACCATCGGTCACTCGTTGCGAGGTCTAATCTTGCCGATCCGGAAGTCAAGTTCTAAAAAGTGACCGTGCAAGCCCAGTCTTGCACAGTGAAATCTCCGGCTTTTTGGGGAGACTGGATCTCATGGAATTGACAGGGGATGGATGGAAAATAGGGAATCGGCTTGGCGGGGGGGGCACCAAAAGAAAATGGGTGATAATTCGTGATATACGCTACTTTATATCTAACTCACACATAATAATATCATTATATCATAATATTCTCCCCAGTTTACAGGTTTAATCCCATCTTAAAAATACATACATCGGTTCAAACTCCTATCGTGTTGATTGAAGAGGGGGGATTTTTCATTCTTTTTTTCACAGAAAACCTGTCTCTCCACAAGGGATAGAAATATTGGAGTCCTGGAAATATGGGGGGGTGGAGTTAGCGGAGGTTTCACTGTATATAGACTATCTGTGTTACTCTAAGATTCCATTTTTAAAAATTCTCCAATTTATTCCTGTCGATCCTGACCCACCGAAGTTCAATTTATGGTGGAAATCTGAGCCTGTTCTATAACTAATACATTAAATTAAATAGAGGGATTAAGAGAGGTGCTATCTCGCCCGTTTATCGGGCGACCATTCTGAAGGAGTGCTTTGAGGCAGTTAGCATTCGCATACGTGATGACAATTTAGACGAAATATGGGGGGGAAGGACAAACATCAAGACACAAGCACCTCCGGCTGTCCGTTAGAAATGGACACGCAAATCTCGCCATTGCGGCCAGAAGTGTACGTAGCTGCCCCGAGACTGCTAGTGTACACAGTACCCTGCGGCTTCGGCGTATTGAAGCAGTAAGTTCCGCTGGTCCCACTCCCACCATTGGTGGTGACAACAACAACGCCACCACCAGCCCTGCTGAAAGCATAACAGTTATCGGTGATGTACAAATGAACGTGGTCATTCCCACCCAACCCCCCAGAAGCCTTCTTCACCGCCATGAGTTTCTGAATAAAAGTGTAGAGGTCACCACTAGTATTGTACTTGCTCCTCCAGAGATCCTCTCTATTAGCGGGATCATTTCCACCACCGTACGCCTGCTCTGTGCCACCGTACAAGATTGGAATACCGCGGGCGAGCATGGTGTAGGCGAGAGCGTTCTTGAGAAGAGTCCAGTCGCTATTGATGCTCAGGAAGCGCTGAACGTCGTGATTGTCCAGGAATGTTCCCAGGAGCTCCGGACGGGCGAATGCAGAGCTGACCTTGTCGTGCTGATCGACCAGGTTCGAGAATCCGTGTTTGCGCGCGTAGCAGTCGTTGATAGAGTAGTACATGGGAAAGTTGACGACCGCGGACACGTAACTCTGGTAAGGAGCGACGTAAGCCGGGTCGCCATTGAACACTTCTCCAATAGAGTATACGCCGGCAGCGCTGGTGAAGCCAGACCAAAAGTCCTTCTCTACGTGCTTCACCGTGTCCAGGCGCAGCCCGTCGATGGAGTACTCGAACACCAGGTTCCTAATCCAGTTATAGAAGAGACTGCGCACCGTGCTATCCTCCGTCTTGAGGTCCGGGAGCCCCGCGATCTGGCATCGCTCGACCTTGGTTTGGTCGTTAAAGTCGTCGATGCTGCAGCTACTGTGGTAGTAGGAGCTTGTGTTGAAGGGATTGAAGGTGGTGATATCGCCCGGGCCCATGTGATTGGCTACGACGTCCACCATTACGTACATGCCCTTTGTATGGGCAGCGTTGATGAGGGATCTGAGGTCGTCTGCAGAGCCGTAATTAGTGTTGACGGAGTAGATGTCTTTTGCCCAATAACCGTGGTAACCGCCGTCGGTGTCTGTGATAACAGGGGTTATTCTGATTAGCCGTGAGTGTTCAATTACAATAATTCAATTATTCCAATCTTATCCGGGGGGTTCAATTCCAGCTGGGCCGGAATGCGCGCGAGCACTTACTGCTGACGATTGGGGTGATCCAGATGGCATCAAATCCGAGTCCCTGGATGTAGTCCAGCTGGTTTTGCATCCCCTTCCATGTCCCGCCACAGTAATTGCCCAGGTTTGAACAAGCATTAGTACTGCCATCTGTCCTGGCGAATCTATCGGTGAGAACCTAGTAGCCAACACAACCAACCCTGTTGGTTAGAATTATGGCGGAAACTCCTGGACTGCCCGCACTCCTGATTTTCTGCGATCATGGTGGTTGTGGGAGAATCACTGCTAATGAAAGAAGGCGTGGCCAGTGAAGAATATTTTAAGGAGAACTTACAAAATAGATAGACCTCGTTTTCCAAGCTTCGCCATCCGCGGCCAGCGTCGAAGCAACAAGCACGAAAAGGTTTATCAAAAGAGAGAATTTAACCATCGTTGGAAAAAGAGTCAAGAGACACCCTTGCGTCTGGGAGGGGAGGGGAAGGGAAGGGAATTACGGATAGCCGAGGCACCAGGCAGAAGCACGAAGGACGAGGATGTAAGAAAGAAAGAAAGAAAAAAACGGTTGAGGAATCATCACGTCTTTATATCAATATCGGCACACGTAGAAGAAACCTTGGACCAAATTGCTCGTCGATATTGTAGTCCAACGGGAAGAGGAAAGCAGGCCCAGCATGGCCTCTGTTTCAGAAATATTGAATTAAGGCGCACAGGCCAGCCCCGGGGAACCCTATGACAGGGTGGGATCCTCCATCCTCTGAAACCGCATCGACTATAGGTAATCTGAATTCCTCCTCTGTAGCATGGCATGGCTTCTCAGCACGAAGGACCCGAGCGTTTGAATCGAAAGCTAAGCATAGGCGCTCAGATGCGCATAGGCAATTTTCCATATAAATTTTTACCAATGGTGTTCGGGTTCTACAAGTATAGTGCAAGTATAGACCGGGGGGCTTGTACTTGTGCTTGGGTATACTTGTACAGGTAAATTTAAGTGATGAGACGGACAGGGGGTTCAAGATGTCAAGGCCTCTTACAGTACCTCATTGGCATACGGTAATTCATACCAGATTAAAACAACCTTATGCCTCCGATGGTAATGAGCACCTGACTCAAAATCCCTGCCCGTCTCATCACTCACCTGGATACTCGAGTACCGTACAAAGCACAGGGGGGATGTTTTCGCACAAGACAGGGATTGTTACCCTAAATTAACTGTGCGAAAACCTCTGACACTGGCACTTGTGTTGACTGGGAAGAACCAGAATTCGCTGGCAAGGTATGGAAGGTGTGGCGAAGAGTTGTCGTCCTTTACAGAAAAGGAAATCGAACTACGTTGCTACTAAAACGAACTACTAAAAGAGACGAAGTTCTGTGTTCAGGTGGAGATTCTGTCAGATATTAATACCCCTTGAAGCGATTTCTCTTCCCCTTGGCCCTTGCCAGCGTATTCTGGTTCTTCCCAGTTAATATGGTATTGTGCCTACCGTAGTTACCGTAGAAACTCTTGTGATTCGCTATCTCCGGCACGCCTCAAATCTCCAGACTCAGTGGCAAAAGGTCTTGAGGGCTAGCGATTCCCCTCACGGTATAAGATCAGCCTTTAGGGATGATGGATCTCAATGACTGGTGGTATACGCAATTTTGTCAACTTGTCAAACTATCCTTGACCGACCAAGATAGCGAACCGCAGGAGTTTTCATGGCACGGGAGGAGTTGCGAGTAAGTCTGGCGAACTCATTCTGATGGGTACAAATTCTGAGCAGATCAGCGAGCAGAGAAATGCCAGTTGGCAGTTCGTGCCCCCATGAGTAAATCCAATGACTAAATTACAATCATTGTCATAACCCCTCTCCAAGTTCATTTAACAATATTCATCCAACCCGATGACTCTGTTGCCAATACGATATCTCGATATTTTTTAATTCCCAAGTGATTTCTGTGGTTATGCTCCAGTGCCATGAAGAGTGAGCATACCTGCGCCAGTTACATGCTAGAAGGAGGGGGAGCGGTCGGCAAGGAAGCTAGAAGGTATGAGAGGATTCAAGCTATCGGTCTTCGGGATAAGGCACATATTGCATGAAAGGAAATATAGGTTGGCTGTAGTGACAGAAGCTGGGGGGGAAATTCTTCTCCATATCGGTTTAATTATTTGTGTGTTTGGGGCCTTTTTGGATGACAAAATATTGTGGAAATTCTTGGCTGTTGCGAATGCGGCAATCCAAACCCAGAGTCCCTCGGTTGTCCATCTCTCGGAATCTCAATATCTTTATTTGGCACGTTTGGGTACAGTATCCATTTTCTTGAGACTGTAATCCCTGTCGCATCACTGTGATCTCTGGAGCTTGATACTTGTATTCACCTCGGGAGGGAAGAGTTCTGCGGATTGCACCTGGGCGAGCCCAAAATCACACTTCTCATCCGGGATTGTAATAAGGCTAGGAAACTGTAGGCCTAGAGCGTGGTTTTTCTTGTTAGTTCCGGTTACTAAACGTTTGCAAGATTGGGAATGATACAACAAGAAGTATCATCCTGATATCATACCAAAATTTAAGTCTTTAGTTGCATGCAACACATACCACTTTAAGCCTTCATCATCCAAAATTTCTACCAATGATGCTGTTTTATTAAGCGCCACTGGGTAAAGAGAAAGAAAGAAAAAAAAAACCTGTGATCTCAATCTCTTGACATCCAAATAGGCCCCCAATCCAAAAATTCTCGTCACCCAAATTGAAACTATTGTGAAACAAAGTTCGCCAGACCCTTCCCCGCCCCCGCACTCCGACACCATAGAACCGCAGTTGGACACAGCCGATTCTGTGCGCAGCGAGTCCGCATTACCATACAAATTCCAGGCTATCAGAAAGATTTCACCCTACCTTTGCTCGCATCCTAGTACCAGTGCGCTCGATACGGTACGGTAGTCTCTCTAAATCTCCTCTTCTTGTAAAAAATGACACTGCTGGAATGATATCATACCAGTGTGATACAAGTGTCGTGCTCACTGGGGTTACTGTTAGGTTAACCCGTGAAATAATACCTGTCATGCGCGAGGACAAAACATCCCCCATGGCACTTGTATAGTATCATACTGTACTCGAGTACATGTACCTAGTGCTAGACATCAGCTATCCCGCAACGCTTGGATGTGTGTAAAATTCGGAGTCTGTGGATGCTAATGGAGGTTTTACAGTTCTTGTACTCGCACAATTATTAGTCACCACTCAGCCACTGGTATTCTCACTGTAAACACCGATTCCTCCCCATACCGGCACTCGGGGTAGCCATGCTTGGCCGCGCGGCTGTGTTGGATTGCCGCCTTGGATGTCCAACTCCCCACTTGGCCCCGGCGATTTGGGGGCCTTCTCTCTCCATGGCGGCTTAGCGGCCCTTGGCTCTCACTCGACCTTCAAGAAAAGATAGGGTATCTTGTGAGATCGTGCATGCATTCGAATTGCTCTTTGAAGTTCCGATCTACCCCCTCACCGTGCCCAAAACCTGGATATACCGACTGCTATTGTATCGTTGCAAGGGAACCTCTAGTTCCCCTCCGAGCTCCTCTAACTTGACCTGTTACAAGCAGGGTGCCCGGTGAATCAACCGTAGCTCGGGCTCAGACACCTGGAGTGGATGGATCGTCGAACTGAACCTATCGGAACATGCCAGTAAAACGCGAATCGAGATTCTGATGTCAACTGTCCCCCAACAAGGTTTCACAGCCTTCTGTGCTTTGAGATTCTACTCAAAAACCGACCGTCCGTCTCCTGAGAAAGCAGAGGAGAGTTTGTAGATATCTCGGGAATCCAATACCGCCGTACGATAATTCTGTTGACCGTAATAAATCTACTCCTAATCCACTAAACCCCCACGGGCGTTGTCTGCTACACAGTATAGTAACGATTTCACCACGCTTACCGCACCGGCCAGTTCCCGATCCGCTAATACGCTCCTCGCAAAATATATCTCCCGTACCCGTGCTGTGGAGGTCAACCATCCATGATCGTCCCTCGCAACACCGCTCCCACAACGCAAATGTCGCGAAAAACCTCCCACGACACACCCTCAAGTGCCTACCCGGTAGAAGCTTTCCGAGCCCAATGGGCCCAGCCGAGCGATGTCATGTCGCTGCTCCTCATTCTAGGCGGGGACGTGATCCAGCGAGCTCTCGCCCAGCTCGCAGGTGGCGGTCTGATAACACCCGTGGCCTTCTCCTTCGGATGGGTGACATATAGCATAAGCGCGCTCTTAGCAGTCGTTGGCGAGAATAAGCTCCTACCGGCGTCCGACTGCTCCGGCCAAGTCATAAACGTTCGCTCACGATACACGCGGCAGAACAGCTCGTGGATACTCGGACGGTTGATAAGGGATTTTACCTACTGGCGGGGGAGGGAGGTCAAAGATGCTGAGAGGGAAATGGTAGCGAAGAACCAGAGGGTTGCTCTTTGCGTTGCTGTGTACGAGGCCGATCCCAAGAAGGCTGCTGGGGTGCCTAATAAAGATTGGGTGTGGTATAGCGGCCTTGTGTGTGCCGTTCTGCAGCTAGCGGTTTCGGCGATCCCGTGGATTTTGCTGGAAGATTGGAGTATCTTTTTCACCACAACTTGTGGCATATGTTTGGCTTTGGGGAGCGGTGCTTTCCCGCAGTGGAAGCAGGAGAAGTGGGCTTGTCGGAGGGGTACAAAAAAGACGGCTGTGCTGACGAAGGGGAATGGGCAGAAGGACTGTATCGTAATTATTGGTGGCGGGGTCGGGTTGGATTTGGAGGATTTGGCTGGGGGGCGGGGGGTTGATTTGCCTCAGACTCGATATTGGGCGAGTTTCATGGCAGCACTTTGGATTGCACTGCTGATTGCGGTTTCTGGGCTGAAGAAAAACACTTGGTTCTTATTAGTGGTTGGTGTGCTTGGGATGATTCAGAATATCATTGTCTGTGGTGCCCCACGAACTCCGGGTGCTTTTGGAATTCACCTCCGGTTCAAGGAGGTGATTGTCGAGAGGAAGGTGATGGAAGCATTGAAGACAACAGAGAGGAAGTATCCTTGTGTTGGCAGGTCACTTGTTGATGTCTACTTCCCCGGTGGTCTGCGGCCTGACGAGGAGGAATATTGGAAAGAAGCTGATGATATTGCGAGGGCGAGGGATTCTAAGGCAAAATAATGGTTTAATTATCGTCAATTTCGTACTCTCACTGAACACTATATACCGAATCCGTACCTCAATGTGGGGGATTTCCACACCACTAGAATAAGCTTTAAATAACCCATCAATTTTAGGTCACGATTTAGTCCCTGGCAAAAATTGCGGGGGCTGCGGGGGCCTTAACCTTGTGAAACCGTTTCCATCTGAGCGCCCTCCCAATCCTATCTTTTCGGGTTAATCCATCGCTTCCTAAAGTGTCTCAAGTCAACCCCGGATCTCAGTTATTAGCGCACCATCAAACAAACGCCATGGCTGTCCAGCTCGAAAACCGCCTACGATGGCACCTCCCAGATGTCCTGGAGCCCGGCAGCCCCCTGCCAGAGATTCCCTGCCTCTGCGAACCCAATAGTTATGACAAAGAGGGGTTTCTCGATTTCCCCACTCGCCAGGGCTGGTTTTTTGACTCCGAAGGAAGTTCGGGCCCACAACGGATCAACAGGGACGAGGTTCCCTCTTCTGCAGAAAAAGGGGCTTTTTTACAGTCATGGCTATTCTTCGGAATGATGTATGAAGTTCCAAGACTTTTGGGCGTCGAGGTAGACCCGGAGGATTGTGTTGTGCGCAATCAAGACGGAACCCGGCGATGCATAACCACTTTTCCACTACGAAAGTACTTTGAAAATTGCATCCAGCGCGGGAGGCCCCGAAGCGGGATTCTCTCCGAGGTTGCACTCACCAGTATTGCCAAAATATTAAAGCGTGTTGATTCGACTATTCGAAGGTATTCGGACACTCTTTCCCCTAGAGCATGGAGGTTGGTAGAGGCTCTATCGCTAGATACTGTGCTTAGTATCTTGATCCTTGGGGAGTCCCTCCTAAACATAACAAGGTTGGCATTACCACCTCCAGTAAACGATCAGTCGACTCTCCGGGGCGTCGGCTTCGCTTGGGCTCGGAATCCTTTAGAACAGCGTATGCTGAGCGCCGGCTGGTGTGTCAGTACCGCCAAAATGCTCCATACTTTGCTTGATGCCACTGGGTTATATTATGCTAGTAGGCTTCGATTGCCGACTCATTCTGGCCAGCAATCTCATCGCAGTTGCACTGTGCAACAGTGCTTTGCCAATCATGTTGACGAGAGCACGTACCAGACTCAGCATGTAGAGCGGTGCCAAGGGTGCGAACACATCTCAATAGATGTGGAGGGGGTAGCGGGGGTCATCGGACGAGGAAAAACACCTATTGTGTCTATCGATATTCCAGATGCTGATAACGACCATTCGGATATCCAACTTAAAGTCATAACATCAGCACCCTACATCGCAATCTCGCATGTGTGGGCACATGGGCTGGGAAACGCTCAAGCCAACAGCCTTCCCCGCTGCCAACTCGCAAGGATCAAACAAATGGTCTCAAGAATACACCCAATGAGCCCTATGCACGGTGCCTCCGAGCTCGGGGTATGGATCGACACGCCTTTGCATTCCCGTAGCGCCCCATCTTGAGGCGCTCCGGAAACTCTCTATAGCACGCCTCGAGGAGACATACAGAAATGCAGATCAAATCTTGGTCGTGGACAAAGACTTGATGAGCGCCTCTAGTTCAGCCAGTCGCATTGAAAAGGCGACCCGTCTGCTTTGCTCTGCCTGGATGCGCCGCTTGTGGACTTACCAGGAAGCCGTGGTATCCAATCTGCACCCAAACTGTGAGAAGTTGCAGATTCAGTTTTCTGATGGACCGGTGACCTTTCACTCCCTCTGCGTGGACCCCATAACTCCCTGTCACTCGGAAATGGCTATCAATAGCCTCTTGCTAGCTTTGCCACTGACAGGATCTGTCTCCTTCAGGCTTTCAACTTTGAGCCGAGCTCTGCGCTACCGCACCACCAGCCGGCAATCCGACGAGGCCATCTGCCTAACCGCAGTAATGGGCCACGACGTATCAAAAGTAGTAGCAACAGACAATGCCGGAGAGCGCATGGCAATATTCTACTCCTTCATAGAAACTGTACCTGCTGAAATAATATTCCGGAAAGCACCCCGCTTGCAAATTGACGGATACCGCTGGGCACCCCTTTCCTTCCTCCAGCAGATGGCACAGATCGCAGTGGCACAGGGTCTCGATGCACCTAGAGACGCACACGGGGTATATGTGACTTTCCCTGCTCTGCGATTCCTCTCCATTGGCCCGCCTAAAAACCTCGGTAATCACTTCCTTCTCGGAGAGGATCCGGAGAACCCGACGATACACCTGGGCTCAGCGGGGGAAAAGAGCGGAAGGACCGACGAGGAATGGAGGAGAGTTGTTAGAGGGTGGGAAGAGTTCGATCGTCTTGTTCTTGGAAGCGGGGAAATTGCGCTCATTCTCAATCCTGATCCGACATCTCCGCATGCGTTGGTTTCAGTCCTGAGGAAGGGGCCGGACGGCACGAGATACTGTCGGTTTCTGTGCTTAGCTGAGACGGGCTCAGTGCATGCTGCCTCTTTTAATGTTTGTGGGCGGGTAGCAATAGAGAAAATTGGTGCTGGTATAACATGGTGCGTGGGGTAGATGGATGCGTTGCTATTGCGCTCTCACTAGGGTCATGAGAATAACTCCAGTTTTCTGTATTGAGTGTAGGACTAGGGGCTAAACCAGAAGTCTCGCGCAGATAACTAAAACCGAGTTAACTGTATGGTAGAAGATCGCAGACGTTCCTCTATTATAAACTATAGCTGCCCTCAAGAAATTCGGGATTTCTACCCACGTAACCCACAACCCGTAAGGCCAATTCAGAGCCTGATTTTCTGTGATAGAAGGGCTAAGCTTTCACTTCCCCAGCATGCTACCTTGCATTATACAAGTACCGCGGCCATATGTCTAAGAGCTCCAGCTTGCAGGGAACACCCTACCGGGACTTCCGGTATGACGCAAGTGCATATAAAGAAGGACCCCCGCACCTCTGAACCAAGCATATCCTCCGGGTATGGCCACCTAAGAGGCTGTTCGGGCGTGGCTGGAAAGGTTCAGGAGTACATAAACTACCTTAGACTGGCTTGGTATACTAAGCCTTATGGTTGCTTGCTGGATGGCGAAATTTCAATTAGTGCGCTGGAAAAAAGGGTATCCCTGTGGCGTCTACTATTTTCTCACAGTAGCTCATAGCGATAGCCCACTGTTCGGCCGAGGATCGTTTATGCGGGAAGAGAGCACCTCCCTCTGGCAAAATCCAGTTAGCCATCTCCTGAAGCTAGAGTTATCCGTGGTTCTGATAGCCCTAGGTCGATGATATCAACTGTGGCTGAGGGGATTGCGATATCAGAATATGTTGGAAGTGTTACCTCAATATGGTGAGTGATACGGACCTGTTCGGCCAGCTGTCGGGCCACTTGGGACATAATTTAAGGAACTAGAAAATGACTGGAGTCGTATTGATGTGTATATTCATGCTACAGATTGCTATAAGTAGGGCAGTTTCAGGCGCGTCTATAGAAGAACAAGCAATATAGTAACTATCTTTCTCTTTCTCTCATTGATTAGTCCCATCACTTTACGCTTCAACTCCGGCCTCTTCTGTGTGACCTCCGACAGAATAATCGCTAACGACATCGAGTGAGGATTGGCGTTTGTTGTTCCACTTTACTTTTCTAGAATCAGCAATAGTAAGGGAGAAAATTACTTTGTAAGTTATTCTGAAATGGTTTGTGCTGGAATTTATTTGCAGCTCCACTAGGATAGTGGAAGGGATACAGCACACTATTGATCTCTGATAAAACAAGCCTGAATTTACTCTGCTCCTAGTTTTTTTTCCTACATCTTGCCAACTAGAGTAGTAGCCATATTTTCCCCTCTCACAAGCTTTACTGAGTGGGCGATGGCATGTATCTGATTAACGAGTCATGATTTATCGGAGGTCCACGTTTCGATAGACACAGCCTAGAAAACCACGGAGGTTCTGGTGAGGTCTGAAAAGGTGACCAAAAGATCAAAGTCCTCTTGTAGGATAATAAGAAGCGTTATTTCTTGACTCAGCCACTCCTCCGCTGCCCTATAAAAGGGAGAGAGGACCAAAGAAAAATAATATCAAAAGTCGCGGGTTTAACTCAAGAAAAGAGATCTCAGTTGTGTGATAGTGAAGGTGCATTTTCACCCAAAGCATCGCCGCTAGTTGACTTACCAGCTTCAGTCTCTAGTAGAATTTTTTGTCAAAGTTTCAATACTTGGGTGATAGCACTCAGGCACTTTCCATTCCTAGGATTATTACCTACCTCAAAGTTACAAATGTAATAATGGTATAGGACAAACATAAGTGTCCCACCACTATCGACTCCCTTGGCGGAAGGGTTTTATTAATTAGATTTCTCCATGATAGGAAGACTGAATGCATAAAATTTACTATATGAAAAGCAAGTATTACCGTACGTCGTTTAGGAGTCAGTGGGGAGGGAGGAGGATTATTGGGAATGGTCTCGCTGAAGGTATAGTATACTTTACATGCCCTGAGATCTGATCCCCTTTTAGCCTTCTATGACGGCAATACTCCAAATAACGCATCCTAAGTCCTAAAAACTAAATATAATATAGAGGAACATAGAACTGATATCATACCTATTTCAATATTTTTATTTTGTAATACAAGACGTCCCTCATACGGGGATTGACTACAAAACAAAAACTGGTACAACCTTGCTGAATAAAAAACAAAAGCCGAAAACAACAAATTGGAGAAGGGTCATATCTTTATCACAAAGAAATCATCAAGAGAAGAGGAAACATGCTAACCGCACCTCCAAAGCATCGCGCTTCTTTGCCGAGCTCCAATCCAGGGTCCAGGTGGACATGACCTCCGTTCACCAAGTAGCCACTATTTTTTGCAGCTCTAATTATCTTTTCCCTATTACTGCTAATTGGACCTCCATCAGGTGCCACCAATCTGGACCTGCGAATGCTTTCGAAAACCCCTTCGCAACCACCCATGCTAACTGCACCTCTAAAGCGTGATACTTCTTTACCGGGCTCCAACCCCAGGCTCAGGTGGGCCTAATCTCCTTCGCTTGTCATCGTTTTCATCCTCACTCATCAAGTGCCTGCTAATTTTTGCCCCCCTCACTATATTTGTTCCATAACTGCCAATTGGACCTCCATCAAGCGTCGTTTGTTTAGGCCCCCAAACACTTCCAAAAAAAACCCCTTTGTTATCCTCCACGATGGAAAATGAGGGTGGGAGATAACTATAAACCTTTCTTTAGCTTGCACTGACATCAATCAAAGTTCTGTAGTTGTGCTAGGCTATTGGTTTTTTGAGCATTAGGCACCCCGCGTATTCTCAAATGAAGTTATGATGTATGGGAAAGACCCTGGATATACTTGCCTCTGATGCTCTTCTGCTGCTAGAAGGAGTAGCGGGCATAATAGGTGGTGCATATTCTTGGTTAATGAAAAAGAGGATCTTCCTCCCTTCTCCGGCTGCAATTCAACATAAACTGGGCTCTCTCAGACGGAGTCCCCTCTTCCCTGGTCTTGTGTTTTCCCTCCAGCCCTTGGTACCCTTTTGCTTTCACGAATGTCTTTCTGCCGTCTCCATGTTCTTGGCTTCCCCCGTTGATCTCACCATCCCGGTTGGCTGTTCGGATATCCTAGAGAATTTGAATTCTCTGTCTGCCGCCATGTCCATAACCACCCATGCTCCTCGTTTAAACATTCCCTTCGAAGCCTTACCTATGGTGTTTTTGTTTGATGGCACAGATAGTCGAATTTTTGATGGAACAGCAGGTTTTTAGAGAACCCCGGCATATAATGCCAGGGCACTGCCTCTCCTGTGCCTTGGCTAGGTATTGAGTGGGCTAGGGATGGGAGGCTTGGAAGAGGAAATACTTCAGACTTCCCCTCCTATGCTCTTCAGCCTCGAGTCTATTTCAATGAGAGCGTGCATCTTCATGAATTTCTGGTAATTTCCCATCGCCCACCTCTCTCCCAGTATGAGTTGGCTCTTCCATATCCTCTGGCCCCTTGGTTACCTAACTGTAGATTTGCCTGGCGTCCTTACCCACCCCGTCCTGGACGCCCGGGACTACAAGCCCGCTAGGGCCCTGCAAGGTGCCCGGGGCGGCTGGGAACACTGACCTCATCCAACTCCACAATGCCTTCCCGCAACCTACCCCTAGTAACCCCGACACTCTCTAGTACCACTCTAGCCTTTTCATGCCTATTTAATGAAGGCTATGGCTTGACTACCTGCTTCCTAAGCTCAGTGTTTTCTTTGAGTAGGCCGATTGTAACCTCTTACAGATTTTGGATTTCGACTCCCAGGGCAGTGACGGCCTTATGGTAATTAGTATCAACGACCATTCATCCTGCCACAGCCACTGGGTCAATTAGCGATGCTGTGGTTGACCAACTAACCTAGCTATTTCACGATTCTGGCGGAGGAATCCCTTCTTAGCTCTGGTTAGAAATCGTGCGCTTCAAAAAGAAGAATGGGTAAACAAGTATGATATAACACATAATTTGAATTGTGTTCAGCATGTTAGGTGGATTGTAAATGAACTTACCTGGTTCTAGCAACTCCGCTTGGGATCCTTAAGCCTCGCCACGTATTAAAGAAGTTTTGTGAACTGTTTCCCAAGTATGATAGAAGTTTTGTAAGTAGTTGCGAAGGGAAAAAAGGAGAATTGACGATGCTGTGGATGAGTGAGGAGGGGATTAGGAAGCCTGATGGAATGAACAATAGATGTAGTTGCTTCTGCTAGAACTCGGAAGCTAGCACTTGCAAGCTAGCCTTCGTAAGGAGGGCATGGAAGGGGGGAATTCAGTGTTTGTTTACCGGAAATCTCTTCCTCAAGGCCTTCGGTGTAATCAGATTCAGAATAATAATACGATATTATTGTAAGTAAATATTCAGTCTAACATCTACCGCAAGAACTGGAAAAGTTGGCCCATGTGATATAGTAGGACGTTAGAGTTGCCCCTTCTAGTAAGGTCCTATGTTTTTTTGGTTTTTTTTTACAGAGATTCAGCTGCTGGTTGCTGCCAACTCAGGTGCCCACAAAGCAATCCATCAAACTATTCCGGGTTATAATCTTGATTACCGCCAGGACACTGTTCAGTGAAGTGGAGTTTGACCGATACCTAACCCTAAAAAAAGCAAATTGGTCCATTGGCCAATCAGAATGCCTCAAGGTGACAAATGTCTCAAACTATAATATCTGCTTGAAGATTATTTATCACAAGCACTCGAGTCTGCTCGTATATTATTAAATTTTGAATTTATTGTACGGTAATATCTACAAAAATCACTAAGGGTTTTGTACTGATGGGACGGTCCGGTTTTTTTGTTTAGAATGCTCAACAACCGCGCTATGCTAACTCTGGGCAAGGACAGAGGAACCTCGTTTTTTCAATGGCTATCTTTAGTGTAGACATATAGGTAGTATTTAGGAAATTTGATCTGAATGTCTACCCTCAGGATGTAAAATTCAAATCCATCATCCATCGACCTTTCTTTTCATCTCCCGGATGGCCCATTCTTACTAACTTATGAGCCACAGTCGGCCTGAGAGCCTGTGCTCTGGCAGTCGTGAGTCCCAGCCGGTACACACACGGAGAAATAATACTATGATAGATATCACACCATTAATTGTTAGAGAGCTGTGCCCTACAGCAATGCATCATTCTCCTACATCACATTTCAACTTTAGCTCTCAGAGTTCTAGCATCGCTCGAGTAGCACGCACTAAGAAAACTAAGAGGCATTAGGTGTTCTACTCTGATCACCAAGCCATTGACTACCCTCCGACTCACTGACAAACTCCCCACACTAGGACCCTACCGTACTGCATGATGCGACTGAAAATAAAGTGGCTAACCGAAAGCCTTGGTGAAAGGCTTTGGGAAGTGCAGCTGTGTGGTCGCTGGGGCTTTTGGGTAGCCGCCTTATGTATGTGCAAAACGAACGTGTACTTTTAAGCTTAAATACTCGTGATCCGTTCGTGCCTAGCATAGCATCCCCACAAAGCTAATTTCTGCTATCCAGCTCTCGGACCAAAGTAGCCGAGACCATTTCTAACCCATCACAAAGCTTACTGGCCTGCCGATAGACCTTGAAGCATTGAACCTAGGCTATTCAGTGCGGGGGCACCTCTTGGCGCCAAGAATTGAACATAAATCCTTGAACTGGTTTCTTTGGGCACCTAGCCTTTGAATTCCTCACTGCAAACACAGGACCATATCAATAACAAACACAGTTACTCATCCTCCGCGGTAATGGCAGAACAGCTCCGAGAGCAGTGGCGAAATCCGCGGGACATCATGTCGGTACTGATGATCCTCGGCTCGGAGGCCGTACACAAGACGATAGCACAGATGGCTGGGGGGCCATTCGTCCCGGCTCCTTTCTCCTTCGGTTGGGTAGGATACGCTTTTGCGGCGCTAGGCAGCGCTGTAGGGTCGGGCAGGCTACTCCCAGAACCCGACTGGCCGACTCTCGTTGTCAATCTCAAAAACGGGTACGTTCGGCAAAACTGCTCGTGGGTTCTCGGAAGACTCCTGAGGGATTTTGAAATGAGGGAGAAGCACAAGGACTACGCGCTCAAGATTGTTGTCTACAACCTCGACCTAAACGATGTTGGCCGCCGGCCTGCGAGGTGGTGGTGGTGGTGGACGAAGAAGGACAGGGAGGTCTATATCAAGCCAGAACGGGACTGGGTTTGGTGGAGTGGCGTTATTACGATAGCCATTCAGGTAGGGATCTCGATCACACCGTGGCTGACCGAGGGTGACTGGGCTATATTCATGACATCCACTGCAGCGACTTTACTTGCCGTTGCGGGCGCAAGTTGGCCGAACCTGAGCGCCGAGAAGTGGGCTGGACGCCGGAGCAACAAGTGTGTTGCACTCACACGAGGAAATGGGGCTAGATACGCCATGCTTCTAAAGTATCGGGATGGCGAAAAAGGGCTGGACCTGGAAGACCTTGCAACGGCGATGACAACCCCTTCACGTTGGGACCGCATAGTTACCGGCACGCTAGCAATCGCTTGGGTTCTCCTCCTCTTCAACATATGTGGACTTCAAGATAAGACCTGGTACATTCTTGGAATCGGTGTCATCGGGATGGTCCAGAATCAGCTCGTCAGCGGAGTGGGAAGGGATCCTGCATCATTGGGGATTCCCTTAACGAAAGCCGAAGAGATTCAAGAATTCAAGGTCATGAATGCCTTGAAGAAGGTTGAGACTCACTACCCTGGGTTTGGGGCATCGCTGTTGCCAACATTCTTCCCCGGAGAATTACGGCCAGATGAAGTTAGTTGGTGGGAGGAGCGCAAGATGGAGTTCAGAACTATTAAGGAGGCGAAGAGGCAAGCAAAACTCGCTCAAAAAGCTGTTGTCTAGTCAGATCTGTTAAAATTTCATGCATGAGGAGCATTCCTGGAGTTTACTTGGTGGGCGCACGATATCAAACGGCATACATTTTCCTTGGTTTGGGCTGCGTGAAATTTCTTTGGCTGGATTCAGGATTTTTATTTTCCCGTCTCGCAGGGTTCCTCGTTTATGATCATTCCTGTTTTAGCTATCTGTAGAGCCATGTATATGAATTCATGTTGCGCTATTTCGAACACATTACAGATTCTGTTGGAGTTACTGACGCAGTTATCGGCTTCTGGTTGAGGCATTATCAAGAAATATGTCTCAAAAATATTCACGCCGCACAGCATCCCAATACATCACCACAATACCACCCTACATGGTCAAAAGAAATCACCATTGTCGTTTTAAGGATCCCTAAGGGTGGACTGTTCCAATTGGCTCCGGTTTTGTTTCAAACTTCACACAAACCACACAATCGCGCCTCCCCCTCCACCTCCCCCACTCGGTTCGGCCGCTCCAGCCATCAATATAACGCTGGGTCTAAACATATGCGCCGTACAACTAGATACAATCCCGCCAAACCGGGCCTATCAAAACTGTGAGGCGCGGTGCCTAAGCAGTCAATATGACCTGTCTCACGAGCAAGCCTATCCACAGACTTAACAAAAGACGCAAGATGGGCCTGACAAGTACGCAAAAGTACACCCACCACGTGGTGGCATAGCTAAGGATTCACTCGGCGCCATTTAGGCCCTGCATCTAAAAAAGGGGCCCGCTCTCTTTTACGTTCTGCTGTACCTAGAGTTTGTAGGGAAACTTCTTTTTCACCGAGCATTTAAAACTGAAGGCTCGCTGATAATTGATAAGCAGATCTAGTATGTAATACACCCGCTACTCGAAGCTACTATCATATAACACGGAATCCGAATTGGGCTTGCTAAGGTTTGAGGGGCACGGGCCTCGCAGGTCCTAAACCTTTCATGTGAGATCCTTATAGCAATGAGTGACATCGCATGATTTATCCTTCTTAGATGAAAGCCTAGAATCACCGGTGCCAGGTCTCTCAAGACCGTGGGAGAAAAGCCCTCTCTTAGCTCGGTAGGGCACAGCACATAAACAATTCCCCGAGCTTTGCCTGGTATTATTGACCAATTGACGACGTGTCATATACGCCCCAGCAACAACACTAACTCGGTGAACCCAAGCGTCTAGCCCGTCCACCTTCGGGTCCGGACGGGACGGACGGATATCTCGGCATGTGTCCGGATGGCTGCCAAGGACGGACGGGCTGCATTTTATCCCGGGGTGCGGGATCTACGGGGTCTCTACAGATAATGACCGGGGACTGCAGGTACCGTCCGGGAGTTACCGATCAGTAGAGGGCACCAGGGACCTGCCGCTATCCTCTTAGGCGGCAGTCGTTCCTAAAGGACGGATGATCTTGCCCTACAGCTTGGGATACATGCCCGGGACGCCCGCCGGGCACTTGGGACCACCGGTGCCTAAAGGGTTGCCAGGATGCTTGGAACCACTGCGAGGAACTGCTGGCTACAAAACAGGAGGGATATATCACCCATTCTGGATCCTAATTTTCAAAAATTTGGGTATAAATACAAAGCAGTACGGCATGTGCTACTAACTGCCAGCCTCAGATGTCCACCATCAGTTTGGATGCTAGTGTCTCAATCACCAGAAATCTTGCTACTACGATTCTCAAGACCCAATCACTTTTTCCACCTCCAATATACTCTCCTGCGAAATCAATCCAGTCTTCATCCACGATTTCATACACTCTATAGCTTCAATAACCTGATCACCAAACCGTCCTCGACGGTCAGTAATTAGGTTCTTTCCACTAAATTATATGAAATATATGTGCAAGTATTGAGTCTTGGTAGGATCTGGTGTTTTGAGAACTGGATATGGAGCGGATATACTGGCAATTACAAACTCTCACATATACTATTAACGAGTGGCCATAGGCTGTCCCGCAGAAACAGCTTTCCCTCCACAGCAACAACATTATTTCAGAAGAACCCCCAACTTTGGTTGGTTTGGGAGATGGCGTCCAATACCGTAGCCATTACTCTCCGCCCTACTCACACCGGCCCTTTGCATACATATGGAGTATGTAATTAGGAAGCAAAGACCAGGTCAAAAGATGATACACGGGCCTGACAGGCAACTGGCAGGGACTATAGGTAACGGCCGGGCCCTGCAGATACCGGGCGGGAGCCACCGGTTCGTGGGGGGCGATAGGGGCCTTCCGTCACCCCCTTAGAAGGTAGTCTTTTTCTCAAAGACGGACGCTCTCACCCTACAGATTGAGGCACCTGCTGGGCGCCCGGGGCTGCAGTCTGGCAGGCACCCATCGGGCTCCTGGGGCGCTTGGGATCACCGAACACTCTCGTATTCCACCCTCCCCGTGCCTCTGCGGCCAAGGATAATGGATCCAGCATCTAGCTGGGTTGTGCCGTATGGTATCTGCTTTGTGGAGTTAAAAGGTGTCAGCGTTACTCTACAGGTGCAAGAGTGGCATTTACGGGGCAAGTGGCAGTGGGTTTTCGCAAGAGTAAAAATGTGTCTGCAGTGCGCAAGCTAGCGAGTGTAAGAAGCAGGCACGCATCAAGTCAATGGCTTCACAGAACATACGTTGAACTACCTACGGAGCAGGCGGTTAAGGGGTCTTAGTTTTTGCACCTCTGGAGTATTTATTTTGGCTTTGTTTCTTTCCTAGGTGTTTGTGCGTGTGTCTGGTTTACAGAGTTGTTGCCTAATCGGAGATGTGTATCCCTAGGGTTATATATGGCTGGTATCTCTGCCGATTTCCTAGCTGAACATCTTTCCCCTTTGGCCGGCAGTGTGGTGGGCAACAGTGTGGAGCTAGTAACGATAGGGAGGGCGATATAGTTGGTGCTCTGGAAAATAGATGGAGAATATGCAGGGGAAAGGAGTAGCCCAACCTATATTATCAAAAAAAGAAATACTAATCATACCCCTCTGAGTCTAATTGTATTCTGTTCTTAATTTTTATATAAATTACCATCGTTTGTTGTACACTCACACCCCGCGATCCCGGACGGCCAAAACCCCAAGAATCTGTTTGTCACAGCGAGTGATCCGGGGCAACAGGTCAGGTTTTGGTGCAAAGAAATTCAAAATTCACCTGATTTTCATACGAGACAGCGAGATATTCGGTTCAGAGTGATCTGGGATAGCGGGGGTGCGAGGGTACTTTACAAATTATAGTTTACAATAATTTACGCAATTAAACTTTAGGGGACTATTTCTGCCCCCCTAAACCTAATTCCTGACTTGGATATTTTAAATGTTGAATTGCTATTATAGGTGTATCTGAAATTCATAATTTTTATTATACCTCCTGCAGTACAACTTGCTTATCGTATTGGGGCAGCCTCTTAGCAATACTTTTTCTATAACATTAGACAATACAGTATGACAAAAAAAATGAAGTTGATATAATAGCACTTTTGAGATTCTCTGAGTTATAATAGGAAAAGCAGAAAGGAAGCAGCACAACCCTGATCTATTAGACCAATCGGAGTATTGGGATCTTGTAGGCAATGGGCAAGCTGAAAGCGAGGATGTTTCCAGGGCTCAGAGAGGGCGTCGTCTTAGTGCATGCAAGCCCGGTGGTCTTTCCGCTAACAGAGAATCTAAGGTATCATACTGGAAATGGGATAATGTGGATTAGGAAGTGGAAACAACTGGCAGTATAATATATGCTTTATCTTTACTAAATCAAAATTTACTTATTCCAAATTACCTATTTAGTAAAAGAGCAAACTTGATTTTATTGAAAGTTGAGTTGTTTTTTTGTCCACCATAATTTACTCTAATTCATGAACCTGTAATTTATGACCGCACAAAGTTATTCTCACCAATGCTGCATCCTAACATGCCCTGGCACCGGTTTCCCATAGTCCTCTTTACTTCATTTCCTTTCAGGGTGGCCCAAGGTTCTTACGAGTACTCTCCTTCTAGAAAACCCAGAGCAAGAGGAAGGAAGGACAGGGTGAGGAGGGACAAAGGAGACAAAACCAGGAGGAGAGAGTAACTGTGGCGACACAAGGAGAGGGGAAACAAAAAAAAAGAGGGAGGAGGGGAATCCATAGGAAGTGCGTGCGGGGCTGTGTAGAAGGAAAATGGTCAGCTTGAAGGGGGTCCCAACGGAGGAGCTCCCCTTAGCCAATATTCTGCGGAGGCTCCCGAATTTCCAGAGGGTTCAGACAGCATCAGTATCTGTGTTGCTCGTATTAACGCTGATCTGGACATTGCTCACAGACCGTATAACCTCAACTGCTAGAATCATATCAAAATCAACCCAAAACAAGAGTGAAACCCGTTTTGAAAGCAACAGCGATCCACACACCCATATGATTTGGCCAACCGTATCCTTGACCCTCTCGACCTTTCAGAATCTGCCCGAGTGGGGTGATGTCCGAGTGGCTTGTGGTTTCCGTCTATTGTGATTTGCGAAACGATTCACAAGCCAACTGAATCGAGAAACCAAAATCCCGTCTAGGGATATCTCGAAACATGTCAACAAGAAAAACCAGAGTCCCCTTTGGTATCAAGAATACACCAGACCATATTTCACCAAGAAAACCCTTAGGTTGGCGCTCCCTCACCCTTTGTGAGTACCTTACCCAAGATGGGCGTTTTTTCTTCCAGGCTCGAATTTTTTATGAAGCTTTTCTCAGACTTCAGCAGAAATGCAAATGCTGCCATAAGAGTTCCAAGGTGGAGAGCTTAGCTCCCCGCACCTCTTCCCTGGCACCGCCAACTATGCCCCATTCTAAGCCTCACGATACCGCCCAATGCCACCCTTAAGAATAATATCACGCTTTCTCTACTCTGCCACAGGAGCTCCATTCATTCCACCTTTTAGTACGACTCACGTACTAGTGCTTCGGAGCTTAGGTCAGGGGTATTGTCCCACAAACACCCCGAGCGCGGAACTGCAGTTACCCCAGCGGCCTCGACATCACCGCCCAGGTACCCACTCTATTGAGCCATCAGGTTCGGCGATGGGTAATTCGGGGCGGGGCAAACAGCACCGCGCTATGACAACCTTGCATCACCAGCCAATTACATGAGGTTAGAGGTTATCATCCCGTAACTACCTGGTATAACCCAGGGTAGATCTAACCCGGATACAATCTTGACCTGAAAGTACCGTAGCATTTCCCGGGGTTGTGAACGCGAAAATCGGCGCGAGAATCACAAGGATATTCAATACGGTCTGGAGAAACATACAAGCCAATCGATCCTTAGTAAAAAGCTCCACCAGTCTTCAGGAATTTCATTTCGGCATTGCTGCGTCAAACTACGGCAGTTCAACCGGAGGAGGAGGGCAAAATTAATCTAACAATAAGGCGCCCACTGGTGGGTGTGGAAAAACGGCACCAAGTATTTGATACCCTAAGGTGAACCCAGTTATCTATCTGTCTATCTAGGATAGATATCCAAACTCGTCAGATGGGTAGCATAACGAGTGAGAAGCAATGACATGTAATGACAGGCCAGAAAATCCTGGAGAACCATGTTGATTTTCTATCTCCGCATTGGAACACTCTCGTCGAGATAAGCAGTTGCCAGGGCGTCAATCGGTAATGATTAGAATGCCATCACCCGAGGAGGTCTATCTAAGTACAGTCGGTCATGGCAAAGTATTACCCATCACGAGCCCAAAACACCATGATATCAACATCGGTGACCGTGCATGATGCAACACGATAAGGCGGGTAATCTAGGGTTCAAGCCACAGAAGAAAAAAAAAAAAAAAAAAAATCTATGATAAACTCCCGGTGTTCCAATCCTGTAACCTGGAGAGAAATCAAGGCGGAAAGTTCGCCGCATCCTATCCTGTAATTCCTAACGCAATACGGACACTACCGCCGTTGACAGCCAGCAGGGTGCGGTACCGTATACAAGCCCACGAAAATATAGGTAAAATATATTGCTGTGTGAGGGGCTACAAAGAACTTGGCTTCCAGACAGCTTCTCCTATCCTCTCAGCTGCGAGGTCGGTGAGTTTATTCTGCAGTAATCCCTGCTCTTGGGCCAACCACAACCCGTATTTTGACATGCGGACGGGACCCACCGCCAGCCAAAGACAAAAAAAGGAAAAAAGAAAAGAAAAGAAAAAAAAAAAAAGATGGCAGCAATATGGTACCATAGGTACTCGCAGATTTTTGTTTGCTGGCAATGTCAAAAAAAATGATGAACTAGTCCCACCAACATCAAGTATCTATTCGCCGAAGCGGGATTTTTTTTATTTACCACATCTACGTGCAGTGAATACACTAGATAGTACATGGTTATTAATGCGTGTGCGGTCTAGGAAGAACGGCACATCTATCCTCTAATCCGTTTTTTTTTCTCTCCCTTTCTTCGGGGAGCACTCTACGAGTATGCCCTATCACTTTAGAGAAAAAAAATTAAAAAATACTGTTTTCTTCAAAAAAGTGTATTTCCGCCAAAGCTCAGACCCTCCTGACCAAGGAGGGGAAAACAAATGATACCTAGGTAGTGGCTACCCTACCGATCTTTATAGTGAAAACAAAAAATCTATTAGAAGACCTGCAAGTTGGGCTGTAATAATAAAGCAAAATCACAAGATATTATTCTGTTCACAACAACAGCCTTTGAAAACCGGAAAAACCCATCGTTTTGTCGGCCCAAAAAGCTGAATTAGATTCGGGAAGCACAGGGGGGTGAACCTCCAGTTGGAGCATCTAGCAAAAAGAGAGGGTTGTCAGAGTTTGCCGAAGGGGTATGAAATGTATATCCTAGACCATGATTAGCCTGCTGGTATATGTCTGCAGATCTACACATCTACAACTGGCTAATTGAACAACAGCACTGGCCGCCCCCCCCCCCCCGAAAAACTCCTTATCATTACAGATGTACGCAGAAAATTCGCTGTGCAGAAAAATAATAATGGCAATTGATGTGTGAAATGTATGCGCGAGAATGAAGTTGCCATTGAGTTGTGATCAATACGAGTCGGTGCATGATAGTCTCTCATGGCCCTCTTGTAAGCGCACTCGACTAGGTAGACTAAAAATTGAAGAAACCCCTCAACGATGGCCAGTCATTAAAACGTGGTTAACTTTAGATAAGTAGTCGCCTCAGTGATCAGCTTAAAAGTGAGAAAATGCCAAGCTTCACACAGGGTCACTCGTCGAAAGCGACACCGACAAGACCGGAAAGTCTAGGCCCCAATGAGCTTATCGGTCTAGATACCTCAGAGTTATCGCTGGGTGCCTCGATGCTACGCTTTTTTTTGATTGTATCACCCTCCCTGTAGAGTCGTGAAAGCAGTAGCAAGCTTGAAACTGTTTTTCATTTGCACTGGTACTCAGCTTTGTCTGGAACCTTTATTGCAAAATCGCTTTTACCACTGCTGATATTTTGTACCCCACTGGTGGAGAAACCCCCTACCCCTGGGGCTCCGTGCTGCAAGGGCTGGGAGACGGTAGCGCATGGTGGATCCGCTGCTGGCCACTACCGGGGGTGCCGAGCTGATGAAGAAACTGCAAGAGATTCAAGGGGAGTGCACCTTATCTTGCTACGCATCAGCGGACGCCACGAAACACTACCCTGATCTTCCGCGGTGGAAGCTTGATCATGCTTGACAAGTAGCCCTCCGATTTCAGGTTGTTTCTTACGATTTGGCCGCAGTATCACGCCAGCTGCCTGTGAAGTGGTCTTAGTTTATTTTTCATTTTTTTCCATTATAGCTTTAGTGAGAGATGCTTACTTGCCGGCGAGGGTACTAGAACTGCTCCCACAAGCCTAAGCCTTGGGTACACCTAGCCTTTCATCCAGCCCCTATTACCTTTACAATAAAACTCTCACTGTGTCTTGCCAAGAATGGGAGAGTTCATCTTTATCTAGCAATCCATCGAGGTAAATGTAGGGCTGCCTTGTACCCTATTCTCTGCTTCTGCATCATTAATCTGACGTGCCACCACCGTTTCGCCGAAGAAGGCTGTTGAATCGGACGGGCTGTCGCGCTAACCTCGACATCTTCGGCCGGCCCCACCACCACCATCTGGGATTAAGCGTGCACGGATCCAGACTTTCTATCACTTCTACAACCTTCAATTGGCGGTATGCTAGGGTATGATACAAGGCGACGGACCACAAATACATTAGTATCTCAAGCCCTAATCATTGATGATGTTCGCAGGGTTCGGCAACGTCACATGAGCAAAACCCGGGGCCAGATAGGGGTATACGATCTAGAATACAAGCCATGGTTCACAATATCACGATCTAATACGGATCGCATGGTGGTTACCCCCAGTAGGCGCCCGGATTGATCAAGCCAGGCATCCATAAGGTTGGCCTTGTGGTGGCAGACTCCAAGACCGCTTTATTCCGACAGCAAATTCTCACTTGATCGCGACGAGCCAAGAGATTGGTTTCGAATTCCGGGCTCTTGAACCTTAAACTTACTTGGTTATTGTAGATTTCGTCCCGCAACGTTTCTCCTGGTTTGCTTCGGCTTCCAAACTCCTAGCCGCTGCTGGACCAAACAGGCCCCTAGTGTCAAACTCAGAAAGATAGACGGACGAGCGTGGGCAGGCAGCTGTGGAGGGGTGAGTTTTTTCCCTTCCTCTCACCCACCTAGGAGGTACTTGTGCGTATGGTGTGTTGTAGGCTAGCGAAAATCGGCTTAACTATGTCCGAGTGACACATTGTGACCCCTTTCGGCAACATCTGCCACACAGAGTTAGGTCATACGGCAAAGAAACATCCTGGTTGTGAAATCTCTTCACGCCACCTCGAAACAAGGCTGGTGCGTCACTAAAATGGCTTCAGTCGACTGGCGAAAACCTTGCTGGGGGTTGCACAGTTGTACAAAAAAAATTTCCCTCCTACTCTCATTTGCTTGAGATCCTGGTGGACAAAAGCAACCTTGAAAATTCGGCCCCCGCTGCGAGATTATGTGTTTCGGATTCGCTCGAATTCCCTCGAAAAATAAGGTGAGTGTGTTATTAATTCCCGCTGAATGGAAAATTTAGGGGCAGATTTTTTTTTTTTTTTTTCGGTACCGAGATGGACAGGATGTGGGAAGATCTCCGGCCCAGGATTTTTCTGGCTGACTGACTGACAATATTCTTTGGTTCTAGAATCTAGGTTTGCGCAACAACCTTTCTTAGCATGCACATTATTTTCCCTCCCTTCCCCTTGCAATGTTACGGTGTTTAAATATTCCTCATACGAGTAGAGCTATAGTCAACCATTCGTCTCTCGACCACGGTATCGGGCTTTGGTCCGATGGGCATTGCCCCTGTGTGGCTTGCCTCAATACGTGCGGAATAACCCTCACTCCATCGCTCAGGTCTATTTACGGGTTCGGCTTGCTTTGTGGTGCCGCAGTCTTACTGCTCTTTACTGTCCTTGTGCGTGCAGTAACCCCCGAGTTTCCGAAAAGGAAAAAAACAAGGGCCAATCAGGCAGTAGGAGCGGGGGGCAAGTTAGTGCACTAACGTTCCCGCTCAGTCAGGACCAAGTCCTGAACCTTCGTTTAGACCGGTCGCAGGAGATGACACCCAGCTCACAGGGGTATCCGTCCGCAGGTACGAGTACTGGGCTCCAGGTGCACCCAGCCTAGACCCTGCATTTATAGTACGCTTCTGGCATCCCGTTGCCTTAGGAGGCCGATGTAGATAGAGCCCTAGGCTCGCGGCTGGAAATCCCATTCGGGCGGGTAGAGTACCGGACATCAGAGCCGTTCGGAATGCCTCCGACCGGCTGCCGGGGACTAAATTTTCCGTCATTTTGGAGACGGAAGCTTCCTTGGAATTTTCACCCAGGGGAATTTTCACAGAGGAGAGATCACTAAATCCGAAGGTCCAGCCAGGAGGAACCGGACACATGACGTTCTAAATTCCAAATAAGTCACAGCTTGAGTACTCGTAGGGTTGTGCGTGAACTTTGCGAAACGGGCTACATACTATTGCATGCGCCGAAAATCACACGGAGCCTCAGAACTCCGATGGAAAGCAGTCATTTTCACAAACGTCTCAACATCGCGGGTGCCGGGGTCAATTGGTGAACACCCCCGATGAACGGCCGTTTCACTCTACTGACTGTAAGAGAGGAGAAATTCCGTGAAAGCCTTATACTATAATATTTTTATTTGCCAGAAGGGGCATCTATGGTGGCTCGACGAAAATACGGTGTGTTCACGGATCAATCCCCCCACCCGAGTATGAGGGAAATGGACGATGCCATCACTCCGCCTCAATTGTATGCAGGTGAAATTAAGGTTACCAGATCGATGATCCGAACTTTTTCATCTTACCACGGTCACACTTTAATACTGGCGTTTCACCTCACTTTTTTTTTTTTTTTTTTTTTTTTTTTTACTTTTTTATATGGTGACACCGTTTAATGATGCCGTAAAAGGAGGGTAGAGGCAATAAGAATATTATGAAAGTAGATATTCAAATCGAGGCTGACATATTATGCTTTCAAATTATTAACTCCTGAAAAAAAAAAGGGATATCTGAGACATTAACGAAGGATCGACAGCGTTCCGGCCGGTAGTCACTTCCCACGCTCCTGTTCCCCTGTTCCCCTGTTCCGGGAACCACAAACTTAGCCAAGAAAACAGAAGAGGCATAGTGCAAGAACGGATAAGTGTAAACCAGATTTAGGGATGTTTTCAAGGCCGCATACAGGATCTAATACTAGTCCAAATTCAGCAAAAAAAACAGTAGAAATGTAACGGCAGTAAAGTGGGGTTTTTTTATTTGGTAGACACCAAGAGGAGGGAAGGTATGATATCCTGCTATCAGAAAGTCATAAATTGGTGTAAGATTAGCAATCTTTTCAAATAATGCAACATCAAAATGCTGACTAATATGCCCCTCACTTATTACCTATTAGAGATAGTAAAGTGCTGGTATATACTAATTGAAATATATATTACTTACAATACCAGTTCAACATATCTAAAATGGCTGGAATAAAGAAGAAGATATGGTAAGCTCAGGCTGCCCAGCCGCATTGGTGGTAGGACAAAAATGAGGTCCAATTAAGCAGGTTCCATTGCATCCTAGATTCCAGAATTTAAGCAGTTAGGACATGGAAGCCAATATTATTCTCAGGCAAATCTCTATAAGGCTTGTATTAATTATTATTGATAGCATCAACTTAAATATACCTTGTCAGCATATACTGTAATGGTATAAAAAACAAGCACAAGTAGAATAACTCAGACAGGTAGAGAGTTAGGCAGCAAACAATACGGTAAAGCCTAACCTGATCTGAAAGTATTGGGCAAGAACAGAGTGAATGAGAGCTTATTAGAAAGGTATATCTCACAGTACAGTCGACATCAGAGAGAAGCTTACAAAAAAACATAGAAGTCATTATAGACTATGAGTTTGAAACTTTTCAATCTTAAATTAATCTACTTTAATAGCAGTCATCACAATACATTTTTTGCACTGCTGCACTATTTATAGCTTGGAATCTTGACACTTTCTTTGCGCAGCCGCTGTGGCATCTGTGAAAGCTATGTACCTGGATTACGCTCTTCTGCTCTTGAACCATAAACAATCCGAAGATAGCATTGTACGAGAGTAGCGGATAGGATGACCATCACGTAAACTCGAAGAGTGAGAGCGGCCTGAAGAAAACCAACCCTATGTGTTGAGCATTCTCCCTCTTACTTGCCGCTTTTTTTTTTTTCAAAGCACGTGATATTTATCTACCTGCCGCCGAACGCGGAGGGCACCCTGATAGAGATACTTGTAACTTCTTGGTCTAAGCCTCCTTCTGTGCACCGCGGATTCTATATGGGACACAATCCACTCGGCCATATTCGGAATCACGATGCTATTTGTGGGGTTCGAGCAAGAGAAACGTTTTGGGAGCATCTCGCAACTCATCGCGGGTTTACTTAAATTTGGAAAACCACATACATACGATAAAATGGTACAGCATATCAAGAACAAGATTTGAATTTGGACTCTCCTGCACGCCCGCAGGTATATAATACTAGTAAGCAAACAGAGAGAAGGAGTCTGGAGAGCCCTCAAGCTGGGTAAACTATAATCCGTGTATCACTAGGTACTTGTGTTAACTAAATGGCATTTCAGATGGTAAAGAGCGGAGGAACCTTCTCGGCATCCGAGTTCCATGGGAGCTCGTGAATGTAGGTACCATTTGAAATCATACCGGCTTTATGCCTTTCATGAATCCCCGTGGTTCCTAGCCGGCCAAAGATGCTGAGGCCATTTTGTACGGCGAAAATATTGTAATAATTATTGTGTTCCTTTGCCCTCCTCTCCCCCTCCCTCCCCTCCCGCGCCCAATATCACTAACACCGCGGTGTCTCAAGTAAGCTGAGGGGCCCGGCAAGTACTCGAGTAAAGGGCTCTTCGGCCCCATATCATCAGGTGTTTAGTCAAGCACTGTGCTTCACTGAATGGGAGCGGGTCCCGGAAAGCTTGTTCCTTGATACCGCATGCCACGCATGTATGATATGTCTCCTCCTGTGGTCGCAGTAGCTCAAAGCACCACTTTCAACTTTTTTTTTTTTTTTTTTTTTCGTACGGGGCCACGAGTTGTCAGATATTGTGGTATCGGTTGCGGTATCTCCAATGAAGTGATAGGGCCCTTTTTCCTCGTTTCCTCTGTTCCTACCACTTATTAATTTTTTATTCCCTCTATTAATTATACCTGCTCTCTCACCTACAGCCTACTCCCCACCATCTCTTTTTGTCTTCATTATTGTGTGTCGATGGCAAAGACTTGGTAGTTTCATGCAAGCGCAGATCTTGTGAGGGGTACTGTACGAGTACTGTACTCGGGCTTTTTGAGAAAGGTAGAGAGGGAAAATAATGTCTTTGGGTGTTCAGAATCAGGACATATAACCGATCCCAGACCACATACCCCCTCCCCCACCATCCCCGCTGCCACCCCCTTCAAGGGTTACCCATTTAAAAAAAATAAGATAGTCTATACTCGAGTACACACAGGGGCAAGTTCATCCTCGTTATGGGGGTCTCGCAATTTCTTCCTTTCCCTCTCCAGATCCACTCCCTGTAAGACGCCGACCGCTAGGACAAATAATAAGCGAAGGTTAGCCGAGCTCTTGTTTGCGAATAGCATGATTTTGCAGCACTCGTTGGCGAGAATATCTGGCGAGATAGACTGATAAACAGGGTTAGGTTTCCCTTCAATCTTCTTTATTTGCATCCGTTGGCATGTACGAGTGCTGTGCTTGGAGGAGCACACATATGCAATAGAGCTGTTATAAGCTCCCCCTCCATCCATAGGAGCCAATCAACACTATTACTTCCCCCCCAACCAGGCGTAGGGCAGGACTGTAGGCAAAAAAAAAAAGAAAGAAAGAAAGCAAATGAGAAAAAGGAGAAAGGAACCTGAGCGAGAGAGGGTCGGAGGGATTTTTAAAGAGTAAAGGATTAATTATTTCGTGAGATAACGTAGGCTTCTCCGGGCTTGGGTATCTTTCCTCGGCTCTTTCTAGTAGATAGAAATTCCCTTCCGCTCCCTCCATAGTAGTCAATTTGCGCGCGCGCGAGCCAGAATCAAGTTTTCAGCCGAGTGCTTCTCCGTGACCGGTTCTTGGGAGGAGGTTAGTCTTGAGGCAGTAAAAATCGCGCAGCCAAACAATTCACCTTATACGGAGTAGACAAAATCCACGTTGTCGCACTGAATCCGGCATCGGCAACCGAAACTCATGGTTCACTTTTTATTTGTTTATTCATTACCACAGGATACGGGGGGGGGAGGGGTAGTAAAACCTGTTATTTTGGGTGTTGGAGTACGAGTGGTCTCACCGTATTGTAATGGAAACCTTTCGTCCGGGGGGAAGACAATTCCTTAGAGAGGGGTGTGTGTGTCTGGTTGTGTGTGTGGGTTCTATGAGCTGGCTGGAGAGGGATACGGTGCCGGTACAGTATATACATATATAAAATGGGCACAGTACTTATGGAGGTCTCTCGTTGTTTCTGTAGTGTACTGCCATTTCTGGACCACATGGAAACACCCGTCTGGCTACCGGTAGGTCATTCGATAGTACCGATTATTTTTTCTCTTTGCTGGTTTGAGTGATTTGACTGATCCCTGGGCGCTTGGCGGGTTTGGAGGGGGTGCAGCGTAAGGGTGAGAACCAGCCAGTAACCAGCCAGTCCTAGATGAGAATATAAACAACTGCTAGGGTAGAGTTAGTTATTGATTATCCCAAGGGCAATCAGAAAGGAACCATTCTTTTTTTGTTCCGTTAAAACAGCTTATAGTATCTTACTCTTAGATACTGTGCAAGCTTCTATGTGAGATTCAACGCACGTTCCGACCATTCAGGCAAAGAAGACAAATTGGAACTGAGGGAGGGAGGAGCAAAGAGAGA
>QFET01011056.1:0-11970 GCA_003316355.1 Tuber calosporum | reverse complement strand
GTGGGGCGGGTAAGTTGGATGATTTTACTCTTAGTATTGCTGTGTGAATGAAGGTGAAGGGAGGGTAATGAAGGGTTCGGGTATGTATGCGAGGAGGAGCAAGGGCACAGCACCGGGGCAAGGATTAGAACGGGAATGAGGTGTTTCGCCTCCCCCTCCGCCCCCATAGGGTACCATAGTTTTGTTTTGGGTTGGGTGGGTGAAGAGGTGGGGGTTAAATCTGCTGTTCAGCACTTCCTGCGCAGTCATGAGGTGTCACTCGCTGGGTTCTTGATTGTCCCAAGTGGCTTGTGGGGGGGGGGGAAGGGTCGATCTGAGCGAGTTTGAGTTGTTGCCGATTGTCAACCAGTGAAACTGTGTATTTCGGGAATCTTGTGGCATCGATTGGTTGACATTTGTGTTCTATTATCATATGCCGTAGCCATGATTGATTGACTGAGTGAGACAGACAGACATGCTCGAATTGGCACTGTACAGTGGAGAAAGGCCAGGCTATGTGGAAGGGATGGCTGCTCATGATCGCTTGAAGCGTTCCTTCCTTCTGCGTTACACCATACTTACAGGTATAACTGAAACCCTTAGTGTAACTCGGTGAGGTATTTGTACCCCACGGTGAAGGCTACTGTACCCGTTGTTTTCATGAGCTCACTCTCTACGAGTATCGTGTTATACAACGCCAAGAGGGGGTATGTTTTCTATTGATCGATGTGGTTCTCCTTCTCCTCCGATCTGCCCGCCCTCTGGTCTGATGTCTAGGGTAAGCTTAAAGCCCTCTCTGCTCTTGAGGGTTTTTTTTCTGTCTTTGGTTTTTGTTTATTTATTTCTTCCTTAGTTGGTTCATTGGTTGGTTGGTGGGTGGGGGGAGGAGGATTTTTTGCATTTCCGGAATAACATTGGTGAGGGTATACAATGGAAAAGGAGGAGGTGGGATGGGGGGCATTCCGAGATGGTAGCACAGAGTTATAGTGATATCGTACTTATGGTATGATATGATATGTGCAGTGCTTGTAACTCTTCCCCGGCCATATGTACCCGAAGACAGGGATTGAAGAAATATATGATACGGTAAAGCATCTGTGAGAGCCTGAGAGTCCTCCTCCACCTCCCCCCCCGCTGGTTTTGGGTATGGTACTTATAGCCGGGGAAGAGTATATAGGTTAACGAGGTGTAATAATAAAGTACTTTGCAGAACAGTACAGTACCCGAACACAGGGATTTTAGAACCTGCATGGTAGATTATCTACGCACGGCTGAGCGTTCATACTAAAATTCAGTGTCGAATTGTAATTTTATTTTATTTTTATTTTCTTCCTATGCAGAGTTCAAATTAGGGGAGGAATGATACTTCATGTTAGGCGCTTGCAAGTGGTATGTATTTATTATGCACAGGTATGTATCCTCTTGACGGAGTTCTCTCAAAAGTGAAAGGTACCGTATAAAACACGATTCCCCGAAAAAAAGGCGCATCCCGAAAGAAAAGTAGAAGAAAAAAGACTCAAACTATAAAGACAATGATAATAATAATAATAAGCTTATATAATCAAATCCCCCCCCCCCCTCCACCAAACAACACTTTTTAAAAATAAGCCGAGAGCGCCTTCATTCCGGAATTCCATGGGCAGGAACACACACAGCGCGTGTGTGTGTGTTACTTGCTTATACTTCTCGTGCATACAGAGACTACTTGCGCTCGATGTCTACGGACAATGCTCCGGTACACACACAGACAAACACACACATAAACTCCCGGGATGGGATATGGGAGTATCTACCGTATATACTGACGAAGTACATCCAGAAGTATACTGTCGCTTACCTATTG
The DNA here is from genome assembly GCA_003316355.1 of Tuber calosporum. Taxonomy (NCBI): domain Eukaryota; kingdom Fungi; phylum Ascomycota; class Pezizomycetes; order Pezizales; family Tuberaceae; genus Tuber; species Tuber calosporum. The sequence goes on along the minus strand of QFET01011056.1, from coordinate 10,148 downwards.
ATATTGTTCCAGACATTCAATTTTAGTGGATGTTTTCCTCTCTCTCTACTGTACTATATTATACTCTACTAGGAGGTTTGGTATGCACTGTGGATATGACGCCCTGACACATGTAAGTCTGTACAGTAATCTGCGGATTCGGAGAGATAAAAGAAGCGGTTATGGAAAAGGTTAAGGGCTTCCATGACATGGCCTCAGAACTCAGGACCCGTTGGGCCTCTCAATGTTTGTGGTGATCTTGTAGAGTACGAGCTTGGTGAAAAGATTCGGGACCTCCGAGCCGGATGTCAACCTTCCACAAACACAACAAAACCTGCCCAACAGGCAAATGGACTACACCAATGCGTAGCAGCGTCCTTGCCCTCTTAGACTCTGGCACTGCAGAGCATGAAGTTGGGTGGTGTACTGGAGTTCCATGATCTACAATTCACTTGTGGGAAAAAGAGCCTTATCACCGACGACTACACTAACGCTCCAGGAGATACGCACTTCGAACATAGTACGATATAGGACATTTGGTATATCTCCTCAGACGTAACCGGGTGGGCTATAGGCATTATGGGAGGGAGCTGAGATCAGAAGGAGGATTGGCTCCTTCAGGAAGAACAATTCTGGGAAGACTCGCAGTAGAGTCAATAGGCACTATACAGAGGGCAAGAACTTGTTCGACAATCCTGATAACGTAATGGGCAAATCCAATACCAAAACTAAGCTGCTGGTGAAGGGAAGAGCAGTGGGTGGTATCTCAGTTAATGTGATAATATCATTGTTGATATCTTCCACAGAGGCCCTGCATGGGTTAATAGATGCCAAACTGAATGTTTCTACAAGAATTGTGTACAGTTTACCTTTAATGGTAGTAGAGCATCAGTGCTGGAATGACATGCAATAAGCTACAGCTGGAAGTCTTTATTGGTTTTAGTTGCAGGGACAGAAAATCAACATATCATAATGAAAGACATCAGGATCAAACTGTGTGTCACAAATTAAGACTTGGTAAAGGTTAGATTTTACACAATTCATAGTTATGAGTAATATAGTTCTTACATTGTTCACTATTACTTACAAGTAGTCATAGGGTTTCACATGAGATACACTTGTGCAGTTATTATTAGTTTATAATTGGTTGATTGATTTAATCACTCACAATTGTAAGTCATATGGTGTAATAACCTTCACACATGACTCACATTATGAGTCATGGGCTTCATGCATGGGACCACTTTGGGGACTTGACTTCTGTTATAAGTTATGATTGGTTTGCAATACAGTTGACACAGAGGAGTCAGCTGATGGATTTCATAGTATGGGTGAGTATGAGGCATACCAAGAGTATGTCAGAGAAGTAAGAATTACCAGAGTTAGGATAGAGGAAAGATTATCTATACAATAACCTCTAGAACATACTCGACTTCACCATTTTTGTTAACCCTATATTTCAACACTCTTGTTAATCTATAGGGCTTCACACAAGCCTAATTCTGGCCCTCGCTTAGGCTTTGCATCCCTAATCACAGGCCAGAGACATTTCTCATCCCCTCAGAGTTTATCCCTCACATGCCCGTCACTTGAGGACTCTTATTACCTTGCCCCTGCCATCAACTTCTCCTTTATGTCACCCCCCCAATATGACTCCCTGTCTGCCATCAACTGGCTGGAGGGCCAGGTCACACCATATCAGGAAAACGTTCCAACTGGTTCTAAACTCATCAAGCTACCCCTGATCCCGGTTAACCTCCTGGTCCACCACACGGAACTGTGGTCGTGTCTATTTATTCTGACATTGAGTCAGGCTTCCTGGTCTACCCTTGCCTTACCCTGGCTGTCCGATATCCTTGCGTTGACGTTTCTATCCTATCTTGTATCTCAGTCACAAACACCCCCTGCTATCAGCCCACTGTCTGCCTCTGTCCAGAGGCATCGACACCAATAGCCCTCATCGTACACTTTTCAGTTTTTGATTTCAATCACCTTTGGTTCCTTGCTTTCCTCCTCCCGGATTGAAGCATGTCATTTCACTTCCCCTTAGATATTTTTCAGACACTTCTTTGCGCTTTCCCAGTTGTGTCTGGTTCTTGCTGACAATATCTGATCCATTATGTGTATATGGGGTCAGCCTCTAGATATGCGATGGCACAATCATGATTGTCTTAGTTCTGCCTCTGCCTTTGCCTGGATCAATTACACTAGTCTAATTAAGGACCAGCCCTTCCTAGATCTGCATTCCCTCCACCATGTTTCTACCATGCTAGTGAAGCGTTGACTCTAAGACCCTTGAGTTCCACGAGTTCTGCGATCATAATTATAGTGGACGCTATAGGCATTGTACATAACCTGGTGATTGCACTAGCACATCCTGCTTTTATTTAAATATACATCCTTGATGACAAATACTCATTACCAACAAAAACATGGACCTGTCTCTCTAATTAATACAAAGGGTTACTGTACATCGCTGTGGTTACCATCAATGCCAAGTAACTAACATATTAATTGCAAGGAAACAAAGAAAGACCATCAATCCAGTAGAAACTAGAATGGCTGAATTGAAGCAGGGAACCTTAGGGGTTGCAACTGCGAAAGTGTCTGGCTTTAATTCAACTACGCATACAGTTCTCCCCCATAACACCATTCACCTCCTGCCTACCATAAACCACTATACTACCAGACAGGGTTGGCCAACCATAGCTAAGTATTGGGATTACTCTTAACAAGGTTACTCAAGTTAAACCACCTCTCATCCACATAACCAGAAGACTCCATTCATTCTATAGTCTGCTGTTACCAAATAATTAGCAGGGACCTGTCTAGCCTTCATATTCTCATATTCTTACATGCCTCAGACTATTGACTGCAGTTTGAGTCAATCTAATATACCTTAGAGGTGTATTTCTAAAGGGTTGGCAGTCCATGAACCAGACCTTTGATATAATCGAAACTAGTTCATCTAGTACTCAGTTAACCAATTAGCGTACTTGTTCACTTAAGAAATTACTTAATGAATACCAAACAGTGCCAATGAGAAATCCCCCTCTGCAAAGGACCTATACTCTGTATCTTCATAGTGAATTAAGGCACACAGGAGAAGCCCTGTGGCCAATACACAGAGCAGAGGTACTTCTGCCTTTAGGGCTAGGAACTCATACCGTGTTTATTAGCGAAAAGGTAATCAGACAAAGGTTTTATATTCACCTTTACAGTAAACAAGCAAGTTGGAAAACTATCTCTGAGATCCACTGTCTGGCCAAGAAAACGAATCATGCTGGAGAAGATTATTCACCAGCATTCCCTATTCAACTGCCTCAGCGTTTGGGTCCTCATACCACTTCACCACCATTTCCCATGCTTCTGAATGCAGATACCAATCACAAGCCTATACAGCTTAGTTCAACTTACGAGATTTTGGTACCTGAATTGGTTAATTAACCTTCAGTTTTAGGTAGTGGACACTTACTTCCATGAATTAGACTGGATCATGACCAGGTAAGGGTGCCTGTGCTGCAGGTAGATGATCCCCAGAGCCATGGCAAACGGCTTTGTTCTTCTTCTTCTGATCCAATGCTAGTCTCCTTGGCCTCTCAATCATATTTCCTATGACGGTCACAAAAGGCCCATGTTGGCTAATATACATTTTTGCTTGTTAATAAAGTTTCACAGCATTGTAGATAACAATACTCAAAGGGGTGATGAAAAGTCATTTCTAGAACTTGGGTGATAGGTTAGCCACCAATGTGACACTGGTGGAGTCAGTTGCTGTCTGTTATTGAGCTATTGAGGCTGTATCAACAGGAGAGCGGGGTTGTTGCTATGCCAGCTGTATCGGCAAATTCTTGTAAATCACCTTCTGCATTCCTAATTGGTGCACAGAGCCAGTAGACTGCTGGTTCTCATTTGGTGTATGTCAGGATATAATAGGTCTAATATGGCTGTTTGCAGGTAGCTCAAGTTGTATGTAACTCTGTGTCATGATTGGTGACTAGGCAAGGCAGGATTTCACATCACTCATAGTTATGAGTCATAAGGGTGTCACATTCGCACTATAACTCATTTGTAGACATTGGGTTTCACATAATACTCACTACTGCAATAATTATTATATGGTAATTGGTTGATTGTGCACGGGACTCACGTTTGTGAGTTATATGATGTAATGATTTTCGCACATGACTCATATTATGAGTCATTTGTTTTGGACATTTGACCACCTTAAGGTACAGGACTTGTTTTATGAGTTTTGATTGGTTTGGTACGCTGCGCAGTTAACACATAGAAGTCAGCTCATGGATTTCATAGTATGACTCAATATGAGTCATGCCGAGAGTGTGACTCATAGATATGTGTCACCAGGGTTTGGGTTGACGGAAGAGTGCCTACCAAAGGACCTTTAGGCAACCTGTAGTTAGGACTCTTCATGAACCATCTTAGTTCTTTCCTATACAATTACTTTACATCTTTACCACTCTGCTCCTCTATTGGCATTGTACGATAGGAACCAAAGGGTTTGGCTCTCAATATAATGTAGGCATAGGACTAAGAACAATAGTGGATCGTTGTCTAGTACTACTCATTGCAATTGTATTCCTACATTTGTAGCTGCGATTAGAGCCACACCCAATACCGGACTATAAGGACGGCCTGGTCATATTCATTCAACCCACAGAGAAGTAGTTACCTGTTGCACCTCAGCTGATAGCATAGGATTATAAAATTTGGTTGCGTCACCTAAGGAACACTTAAGTACAAAACCGTGGACTTTTTAGACAATATCATTGACCTCACTGAGGGGGGAATTGATACCTCAACACTCAGTCCGGCACTAGACAAGGACACCGCACAAATCGCTCCAGATATCTGGCACAAAGAACCGCAGGTCCAGTCGCAGATAAGCCTGCCTCACCATCTGGATCCCTAGAAGCCGAAACACCAAGACCAGAAATAATGTCAGCTTCAGGACCAGTAACTGCGGGTGGAGGAACAGGAATTCAACTAGCAGGATTCCAAACTGCACAGTTCTATGAAATCCTGAACCTCATCAACAATCAGCGAGAAATAACCAAAAACTGGATCAAGGTTGAGAAACCTCCTACCTTATATAGAATAAGGACCAAACTATAAACCTTCTTAGTACAATGCTGTTTAATAATTTGAATCGACATGAGAAACACGATATACTGAACTCATTATCTACGTTAAAAGCCTGCTAAGGGGTGTAGCAGCAAGAAGGAAAACTCGATTTGCAGAACACGCAAGACAGAGACCTGGACTATATATGAGCAATTCACTACAGCCCACAAAGACTAATTGAGGATGTAGATACGGAAAATGGAGCTAGGACAAGGCTTGACCGCTTAATGCAAGGCAAGGAATGAGTTACTAAATTGTACAAAGACTTTCGCTTTGGCTACGGAGGCCAAGGAGCACGATGGTATGCTGAGATGACAGTTCGTTTGTGGAATTCAGTGAACGCTCCTAGACACATAGGCAGCCGACTACATGGTTGGAGCAAAGGTCGATGCTCTTGCGGCATGGGCAATTCAACAAGAAAACCGGATCAACATGATCAAGGAGCTGCAAGGTAACAACCATACTTTCATCCGTCAACAGGAAATGCCAAGGAATGATAATGGAACATAAAGATTGGGGACTAATACTGAAACCCCAGGAGAATCAATGGACCTGGATGCGACCAAAATGACGCCCACAACTGAACTTGTGACGAGCAGAATTTACCCAAAGAAGGGACAATAACCTAATGCCTGGGACGTAACAGACCAGGGCACAGATTCAGTAACTGCAGAAATGATATACATGAGCAGGACTACACTATGCAATTCAACAGTAAGACCAACAATAACCGCAGGAAACTAAGAACCAACTTGCATGAAATGGAGACTTGAGAGGCACCTGATGAGTCAGGAAATGGTGAAAGGCACTATTAAGAGATGGGCTGCAGGACCTGAAAGCCAAAACGATCACAATCGGCAACATCTACAGGACACTTGCAAATACAGAAACCTTGGAATAAGACAAAGACCATGCCATGTTCAAAAGGCAAGTACATGGCAAAGACAAGACAATTATCATTAATGGCATGAGTGACTCAGGCGCTACACAAAACTTTATTGATAAGGAGTTCAGCCAACAACACGGCATACGAATGAAGAAAGCAAAAGATATAAGGGATCTTAACTTGCTAGATGGGGAGCCAAGTGCTATGGGGCTGATTACCCATATAGTGGAAATACCTATGGATATTGGCAGCTATACAGTAGTGGCTACCTTCCACATTGCAGATCTGCCCAATCATGAGGCCATTTTAGGGCTGCTATAGTTAAGAAGACACAACCCCAAGATCAACTTGGAGAGCAACAAGATTACTTTCGAATAGCGAGAGCTGTACAATAGTATCCCTAGAAAGCATGCCAGTGGTGGACCTAGTCCCCAAAGCTGGAGCCCTAGAAGAGAATTTAACATTGCAATTCTCCGTGATCTAGGCTAAGGATGTCCAGAACATCAAAGTACTAGTATTAGGCGAAACAGCAACAATCTCTATAAAGGGATCAGCAAGGGCAGCCGGACACGACCTGTATGCGCACGCGGCAGTCACGATACCGGTAAAAGATCAAAAAGCTCACAGTTCTGGAATAGCGGTTAAACTACCGGAAGGAGCCTAGGGGCGGATTGCTTCCGGCAGCGGTTTGGCTGGTAAACATCTGATTACTGTAAATGTGTGAGTAATCGATGCTGCCTATAGGAGTAAAATTAAGGTACTACTGGTTAACTTGTGAAAGGACTATTATACAGTCGAGCCAGGAAGCAGAGTCGCACAATTATTATACACACAGATAGTCATAGGACATTGCGAGGAAGTGGAACATTTAACTCCTACTATGAGAGGCAAAGCCGGGTTTGGAAGTACCGACAAACTAGAACGTCAAAGAATGGAGATCAAGGAGATCGCGGCCACCTAATTTTGCAAGGTCTATTTAAGGGTGTAGTCAGAGGGATCCTCAAACGGGATTATGAGGCAAAAAAGCCTAGCTAGATTGAAGGGGTCAACATCAGTACTGAATTGGCTATCAAGGCAAAGAGAGGACAAGAATAGGAGAAGTCACGGAACATTGTACCAAGAGAATATCATGAGTCCCTGAACATGTTCAAGGAAGAAGAAGAAACACAGCTACCACCGCATTGAGCAATGGTTAGTTTAGAGATCTACCTAAAGAAAGGAGAAATACTACCAGCAAGAAAGCTGTACCTATTGAGAGAAAGAGAACTGGAACAACTAAGAGAATATCTCATTTTCAACTAAAACCGAGGCGGGATCCGAGACTCTTATGCAAAGGGAGAATCACCAATCCTGTTTGTCAAAAGAAAGATGGCAAACTATGACTATGCGTGGATTACTGAGGACTCAACAAAGTCACCAAAAGGGAACGATACCAGCTACGATAGATAGGGGTGCCACTGGATAGGCTAAGGACAGCCAAAAAATGCACCAAACTCGATATCCCAAATGCCTACAACAATATTAGGATCAAAGAAGGAGATGAACAGAAAACCTCATTAACGACAAAATACGGTATATATAAATATACTGTCCTGCCCTGTGGACCTAAGAATACCCCTGCAGCGTGCCAGAGATTGGTCAACACAATCCTGAGCCGATTGCTGGATACCAGTTGTATTGTCTACCTAGATGAGATTCTGATATACTGGTAAAACCTTGAACAATACCGAAGTTATGTTAGCAAGATCATGGAAGCCTTACGAAAGGAAGGACTCACGCTAAAGCTATCTAAGTGTGAGTTTCACAAAGAACGAACAGAATACCAGTAATTCATCATTGATAGAGATGGAGCCAGTGTTGATTCCATCAAGACCGAAGCAATATGGGAATTGAAATCACCTGAAACCAAGAAAGGCATATAGTGCTTCATGGGATTCTGCAAGTTCTATCAGCTATTTATAGAAGGGTTCAGCCGTATAGCCAAACTCTTATAAGAGCTCAACAAGGTAAAGGTTAAAAGGAACTGGATGGACCGACAATAACTGGCATTTTATAAACTACGCCGACGCCTAACCTCTACTCCACTCCAGATACATTATGATTAGGGGAAAGATATCATGATAGAAACTGATGTATGAAAACATGTATGCTCCGGCATATTATTAAAAAAGGGGGAGGTTGGAAAAGGCAACCAGGCACATACCGCGCGAAAAGGATGTCAGCAGCGGAATGAAACTATGACATACACGACAAAGAGCTAATACCAATTGTGTAAGTTCTAAAAGAATGGAGAAGATATGCAAAAGTAACTCGATATCGAGTACTGATACTTAACGACCACAAGAATCTGGTACACTTCACCAATACAAAAGAACTCAACGACCGACAAATTCGCAGGAGCCAAACACTAGCCAATTCGCTCTCAACATAGAATACATGTAACAGGCGCTAGCCTGTGTGAACGGTTATTCAATAGAGCCTAAGAGGTAGCCTGGTATCGCTTTGGTGTCTAAGGGAGACCTGCTGAGAGGCGTGGACAAGGGTAATACAATAGAATGGTTTATAGAGTGAAGGAGAACAATAGGATCGCCGTTCAACCAAGTGTATTCACTGTCTAGGCATCTGTTTGCAGTATGATGTCTCCTGCTAGCCAGGAGACCACTCTTATATACATGAAATCTTTCCTGAAAGAGCAGAGGCTCTGGAAAGCTGCAGCCACTATCATTACCGGTGTGTGTACAGCTTCTGGAAGCCTGTGGCCCTGCCGGAGTCCCGGAAAGCCTGGGTTTTTCCCACAACACTGCCTCTATCCTACGGCCAGTATACATGACCTCTTCCTTCCCTTGGAACTCGAGGGGCAAAATCCTGACTATCTTTCAAAGCATACAGTATTCTGGGCGCTGGAATCTAGAGATTCCGGTAGGGAAATCAAATACAAAAGAAATCAAATCGAAGGAAGGTAATCTGACAAAAGAAAGGCTAACGACAGTGGTAATAGAGGTAGCGGAACATGTACACATGTTATTTTCCCCAAATCTGAACAAACCCTATCTTCTCCTAAGGCCATAGGCCTCAACACCGCTCTCTATAGGCCAGAGCATAGAATCATCATCAGTGTTGAAGTATCTATCAGCTGAGCCTGCACAATTCATATTCTTCAGCGTTATTGTTACGATCCTATGTGGTAAGCTGGTTCTGCAACAGGTAACTACTTCTCTTTGGGTTGGATGAATATGACCGGGCCGTTGTTGTAGTCCGGTATGGGGGTGGCGCTAATCTGTAACAGGCGCTAGCCTGTTTGAACGGTTATACAATAGAGCATAAGCGGTAGCCTGCTATCGCTTTGGTGTCTAAGGGAGACCTGCTGAGAGGCGAAGAAAAGGGGAGTACAATATAATGGCTTATAGAGCGAAGGGGAACAATAGGATCGCCGTTCAACCAAGTGTATTCACTGTCTAGGCATCTGTCTGAAGTCTGATGTCTCCTGCTACCCAGGAGACTACTCTTAAATACATGAAATCTTTCCAGCAAGAGCTGAGGCTCTGGAAAGCCGCAGCCACTATCATTACCAGTGAGTGTACAGCTACCGGAATCCTGTGGCCCTGCCGGAGTCCTGGAAAGCCTGGGGCTTTCCCACAACACTGCCTCTCTCCTACCGCCGGTATACATGACCTGTTCCTTCCCTTGGAACTCCTGGGGCACAATCCTGCCGATCCTCCAAAGCATACAGTAATAAGGGCTCCCGAATCCAGAGATTCCGGTAATGAAATCAAATACAAAAGAAATCAAATCAAATGAATGTAATCTGACAAAGGAAAGGCTAACGAGAGTGGGTATTGAGGTACCGGAACATGTACACATATTACATAATCTCAGCCACCAGGGTAGGAGTACTATTGCAACGAGGAGTACTAGACGGAGTTCCACTATTGCTCTTAGGCCTATGCCTACGTTGTCTTGATAGCAGAACCCTATGGTTCCTATCGCACAGCGCCAATAGGGAATGGAACGGTAAAGAGGTAAAGTAATTGTATAGGAAAGAAATTAGATGGTTCCGTGAAGAGTCCTAACTACAGCTTGCCTAGAGGTCCTTATATAGGCACTCTTCCCTCAACCCTAACCCTGGTGACTCATACCT
>QFET01011052.1:0-32273 GCA_003316355.1 Tuber calosporum | reverse complement strand
AGTAATAACCAACATCAAGTCAGTAGTAATAGTAGAAACATAATAGGATTCCGTTACAAAGTGTATAGGAAAGTACTTAGATGGTTGCGTGAAGAGTCCTAGATACAGGCCGCCCTGAGTCCTAATATAGGCACTCTTCCCACAACCCTAACCCTGGTGACTCATACCTATGAATCACATAACCCCGATTACTCATATTGAGTCAGAATATGAAATCCATCAGCTGACCACTATGAGTCAACTGCAAAATATTTCAAATCCAGTCATAACTTGTAAAACCAGTTATGTGCCCCGAAGTGGTCACATGCGCGAAACCCATGACTCGTAATGTGAGTCATGTGCGAAACTCACTACATCATATGACTCAAAAGTGTGAGTTGTGCGCACAATCAACCAATCACAATATAACAATGATTTGCACTATTGTGCATCATGTGAAACCCCATGACTCCTAATGAGTCATAGTGCGAAATAAAACAACCTTATGACTTATAACTATGAGGTATGCCAAATCCTGCCGTGCTTAGTCACCAATTGTGACATTAGCTCTCCTCTCCGATCAGCCTGAGTCCCATCTGGCTCAACGTCCTATCCTCGTCAGGCTTTCCTCAAACCTGCGCAAACCCTTTTTCAACTTCCGAACCTGATGTTCGGCGTGCTGCCAACTTTTCCGGACCTCTTCCAAAATCAGGTTTCCAGTTCTGATGGTTTGATCTGGTTCAGCAATCATTTTTTGATAGGTCCGCATATCCTCTCTTTGGTTCCGAATTGTGGCTTCGGCGTTGCCAAGCTGGTTTCGTAACCCCTCGATTTGTCGTTCCAGACATCTCATATTAGGGCTAGTATCGGTTTCATTCGTTTCTCCCTCCTCTCTCCTCAACTGTGTCCTCACAGTTGCCTTCCTCTTCCGTATGCGTGAATCCATTTCGTTCCGGGGGCTGCTTCCCCCGTGCGTCTTGGGTAGTACCCAGCATCGCTTTTGTCGTGTCGATGTACACGGCAGTTGTCCTTGAAGCAGGGGATCCAGGACTATTCCTTGTGGGGTTGTTGTTGTTTGCGTATCTTTGGTTGTTTAGGAAACCAATTAGATCCTTGATTATCGCGTAAATGAACGTGGTAGTGGTCATCGTAGCAGGCAGTCCATGGAAGAGCGTTATGTTCTGCCTGTTTCTGTCTTTCCTCCTGCGTTGCATATGGGGGACTGGTTGGTGTAATAGCTCTTGGGCTATTGCCCCAACCGTCGCTGGGTGCCAAGGTCGTTTCCTCCACGGGCTCGATCTTGACTGTAACGCATTCTGGGTTTTCTTGGGTACTGCTGATGGAAACATTCAATGGCCATGCTGGCATTGTTGAAGTTCTCCGCTGGGTACCATGTTTTGTCGTGTTCTGGTGAGTAGCTGGTCCACTTGGCTCTGTATTATAGGCGTCATCGGTGTATGTGTGAATCAAGGATTTCTTCGAGTTCGTACTCGCTTTCTCCTTCCATCACGATTGGAGGTGGTGGTGATTGCTTTTGTGAGGGAATCTGATTGCAGTGATATGGTTTGAGAAGTGCGATATGGAAGGGGTTGTGGACCTTCATCTGTTGGGGCAAGGCCAATTTATAGGCACTTGTGCCCACCTTCGTAAGGATCTTGAATGGTCTGATTTTCTTATAATCCAGCTTCTTGCATGGTCTTGTGGTCCTTATCCGTGCCAAAGCCGCTAACCTGCTAGGGCTGTAATAGCAGGGTATCCGGTACTGACAACCCCAACCATAAACTTAATGAGAGGTGTGGCCAACCATGCAAATGCTAAGTGAGGTCTAGCATAAGCGGGGTATGAGGGAGGGAGGAGACATCATGAAATGAAACCAACAAAACCCCTACATGAGTGAATCCCCCAGGAAGGGAGATGAGAGTAGGATGGGCCCCCAACACCCCTAGGCAAAATAGCAGTCAAAGATGGAGGGGGAGGGTAGGAGGATACTTGGTGATGAAACTCTTGGTGGTGAGATTTCAATCACCGGGTGTATTAGGGAGACGGAGGATGCCACTGCTACAGGCCGGTTTTTTGGTTTTTTTTTTATATCATATATTCATTGTTAAGGTACAAGAACTTGTGTGCAACACTAGCTATGGCATAAATAAAACTTTAATCCCAAAAACCAAAAACAAAGGAAGCCATTGGCACATCAAGCTCCAACCGGACAGGTAACTGTCCACATACCTCGTACAGTAAACTCAAGTAAGGCAAAACCAGCCAAGGAAACATACAGAAACCTACCTTCAGGTAAGGAAAAATACAACCCTTAAGACCTAGAGAAAGAAAAAAGGTGGAGGGCATGGGTCTATAGGGAGGTGGAGGGGTGGGGGTGACCAAAGGAGGCAGAGATGAGGAGGGGGATAGCAGCATGTCTGGGGGGAAGCTAACCTGCGTCTCGCGTAGATAGGCGAACAGGTTGAGGAGAAGAGGTATAGAGGAGCAGGTGGAGTGGTCTGGACCTATCCCCATGAGACCTTGGAGGTGGTGTCTGCATGTGTCAGCGGTGGCTGAGCAGGATATTATAGCATGCGGGAAGTCTTCGTCATGGTCGCAGCATTGTAGACTGAGGGTGGGCTACCCCTCGGAGGCCCTGGAGGTATTGAGAGCCAGGTAGCTCTTGTGGACACGCATTTGATGAATGCTGCCTGCCATGAACCTGCCCAGGCCCATGAAAGGATGGGGTGACAGGGACGGACTATAGGGGTAGTAGGGAGGAGGAGGGCAGGCCTTTCCCCAGTCATCAATGAGGGGCTGGTAAGCTTGCCTCCAAAGGCCAGTGTTATCAGCGTGCATAGCAGGTAGCGGTAGGAGAGGTGGACAGAGGAGTGAGAGATCGGCAGGTGGTATTGGAGTGAAGGATAAAGATCCCCGGACGCGGAGAATAAGTTAGGCCATCGGATCCACTGGGAGGTGGGTGGGGATGGGAGGGGAGTGAGGCACAGTTTTCGAATGGAGAGGATCGACATGGGGTTGGAGATACCTTGCAAGGTGAGGCAAAGTGTTGGGAGCCTGGGATTGAAGTAGGGACGGAAAGTCTAGGTGGAGTCTCCCTGTGGCGGGGTTGATAATGGCGGGCGGGCACACCACTCTAAGTGCCGCAAGCCTACGGCGGTGAGTGCACTGAAGGGAGATAGGTGGGAGGCAGCTCCCAAGGGGGAGGACAGAGAGTCTAGTGGAGTGGAAGCAGTTGGTAACCCATCTCTGGATCTGGTGCCAGAAGACCTCCATGTGCTATAGCATCCCGCAGGAGGGTACAAAGAGGTCAGCCCTATAGGTGAGGATGGGGAGGAGGAGGGAGACAGCCAGGCAGTGGCATAGGTGGGGGAAGAGACCCGGCCCTGGTGGGGAAAGCCTGCGAACAGTGGAAAAGGCACCTTGAGCAAGAGCAAGTTGCAGGGAGGAATTAGGAGAGGAAGAAAGAGAGGGGGTGAGCCAGTAGCCGAGCCATCCGAAATAGTAGGCTGGATGGAAGACCTGCCCATCCAAGGGTATAGGGATGCTGCAAGGAGCGCCCCGCTGGTTCTTAGTTCACCAGTGAATAAGCTCCTTTTTATACAATGAGAAGGTAACATTGCGCTCTGCTCTGCGACGTTTGATCCTGCAAAAGGCTACTTGCAGCAGCTACACAGTGCGGCGATAGGAAGACGATGATACAGTCAATCCAAAATCATCAACATAGGAAAGTATAAGGCCCTTGAAAATGGAAAAATGATTGGAAGAAATATAAATAACTAAAAGTAAAGGAGATACAGGAGACCCATAAGGGGTGCCAACAGAAACGGAAGAAAAGATTACAGTAGAGCCCTGGAAGAGAAGACTCCAGGGATGGCCAGTAAGGAAGAACCTGACCCTGGAGATAAGGTAGTGATCGACACCTATTTTCCTTAGTACAGAGGAGAGAAAATCTGAGTCCACGTTATCAAAACCCCATTGGATGTCAAGGACAAGGGTGGAAACACGGAGGGCAGGGCGATTCATGGTGCGGATTGTGGGGGCAATGGTGGTGATGGTATATAAGAAGGAATAGCCCACCATGGAGCCACATTAGTTGGGACTAAGGTGCCCACATGTGACGGAATCCTGTTATGTTTCTACTATTACTACTGACTTGATGTTGGTTATTACTTATTTGGGTTTATATCTGATAAGCGCTACTACTTGGATGTCCCTTCCTATTTGGTTATGACTTCCTAACTGGTTATTCTTTCCCTGTTTCGCTTATAACTACCCCTCCTGGCTTCTACCCATTCGGGTATCGCTATCCTCCTGCTATACCTACTGGATTTGTATAGAATTAGGGATCTCTTGTTCCTTCCTGTTTGGATTCCATTACTTGTTTTGTTAGCTCCATCCGGTCGCTTTTAACCCTCTGTTTTCGGAAAATGGTTACCTAGGTATGCTGCCTCTGTTAGCATGTTTGTTGGACAGGATGTTTGCACTTTGGTTGAGTTTTCCTAGGTACAATCTTTTGTATTTAAAGAGCCTGCAATTACTTAAGGATTCAGACTATCGAGCCTCACAGGACTATCATCTTTAATACTAGAAGTTGAACAGTCACTCTATTGGTTCTATACCCTTTACCTTGTCTGTTGAAGACCTATCCATCGACGCTTCTCCCCCAATCCTAATAGTATTTTCAGAGTCCCTTTGTGATTCTCGAGATGCTTGGGAGTAGGTTACACCACAGGCCCTGGCGACGAGCACAAGGCAGGAGGCGACAATTCTCTCTAAGACCTTGGAGATTGTCTCAAGAAGGATGAAGACCCTAAAAGAGGCCGGGGTGTTATAGGATGGCTTGCCTGGCTTGTCCAAGACTACACCGTTGGCCTTTTTGAGTTATGGGGGGTGGAAACTATGGATGAGAAGAGGGGAGAGAAGTGAACCTAATACGGAGAGCGTGGTGCAGTGGACCAATTTCCATGTCCAATAGGGGACGGTGTCAGGACCTGGCACTGCGGAGGAGGAGGAGGCCCTGAGGGTTACAGAAATCTCGTCTGAGGACACCTCAGGAGTATCAGAGTAGGGCCTGAGGATGGAGAGGGCGCGGGGTGATGGATGTGGTGGAAAAAAGTACTTAAGGAGGGCATTGTTAATAGATAGGAGGTGTCGGCCCTTGGGAGAGTCGGGAACCAGGCTGTGGGGGAACCTAGGGCCAGACATTGGGTGGCCTAAACAGAAGAGAGAGCAGTGTTAAGGAGAACAAAGGTCCAGTGGGCCTTCTCTGCTCTCTTTATGACCTTAAAGTAGCCGAGGCGGGCAAGTCTGGCAGCAGTGACTCCACTTGTAGAATGTGTGGAGCCTGCCTTGCGAGCAGTGCAGGGGTGTTCTTTCCTATGGGTAGAGAGGTGGGTTGACTACCAGGGCTTGGCCCTAGGAGACGGGGGCAAGAGGAGGGTATTGTTGTTGAGTAGAGAGACAACATGATCGATATTAGTGTCAAACCATTCGGAACATCAAGCAGCGGTGGGGAGGTGTGGGGTGTCAGGGACTGTCAATTCCTCAAGCAGGGGCGAGAGAGTGGGCTGGTCAGTCAAGGCCTAATTAGCTTGTGGATGTGGTTTTGCGTCTTTGAGATGCCTAAAGGAGAGCAAAATGGTGACATGGTCTGAGCCTGTGCAGGGGAGGGAAGTAGTCTATGAGGAGAAGAAAGGAAATAATACTTGAGGGCAAAGGAAAGAGCAAGAACAGACTGTCTGCCCCCGCCACTCAAAGGGAAGTGAGTGAAGACCTCAGTGGTGTTCAAGAGTTGGTAGTGAAGCTCAGCAGTTCTTGAGAAGTAGGGGAAAGAAACAGCAAACTCAGAGGAAGGGTGGGCTCGAAGCGGGTCGCAGCAGGGGTGGCGGATATTAAAATCACCTAAGGAGAAAACAAAAAACCCATCCAAGGGAAACAACTCAAAAGGAGAAATGGTACACAATGAGGGCGCCCTGACGGGGAGTGAATACGAGTTCAGTACCCGAAGACACGGAAATGAAAACCCCAACAGCTTGTCTGTCTGGAAAAAATCAAGGCCCATTGTGTCAGATCTCCCAAAAAAAACACCTAGTAAAACAATCATGGAGGGAAGGGCAGAGGAAACATAGCAAGCCACACGTGGCTTTTTAGGGGAGGACCAAGTGGGGGAGAAGGATTTGAAACCAGCAAAGGTGGGGACATGACCTGGAAAAACTAGAGGATCCTGGATACAAATCAGGGAAACAGGAAAGAAAAGTTCAACTAAAGAACTAAAAAGGGAAGAAAATACATCCCAGATACCCAGGCAGTTGTGTTGAGCAAGGGGGAGCAAGTATGAGGCCCTGTGGGCCTCATACGGGGGAGAGTCAGTTGTGTAATCCATTACTGGGCAGAGCCCATGGGATTGGGGGGCAGGAGAGGGGCAGGGGGCCACCTGTGCAGGGCAGGGCACCAAGCCAGGAAGAGGACCTGGACATGCCAGGGGCGGACTGGGAATGGCTAGGTTAAAGCCAAGACCCAAGGAACCTGGAGATGGTGTAGAGGGGTGTGAGAGTATTGTTGAGCCAACAGGAAATTCTGGGAGGAGATCCATCTCGTCATTATCCGTGAGGGGCTGAGTGGGGGCAGGCGCAGAGGAGGGAGGAGGTGGGGACCTAGAGGGGCAGTGTCGGTCAAAAGCAGAGTGATCACCATTGCAGATCGGGCAGCCTGGGAGTGAAGTCAGGCAGGAGCTGAGTACGGCCTTGATGTTGCTGTGCTAGGGGCAAGAAGGATTATTCAAGGGAATCCTACTATGTTTCTTTTACGATCCTATGCAGTAAGCTGACTTACTTCAGGTAACTACTTCTGTTTGGGTTGGATGAGTACAACTGGGCCGTTGTTATAGTGCGGTATAGGCGTGGCGCTAATCTCAGCCACCAGGGTAAGAGTACTATGGCAACGAGTAGTACTAGGCGGGTTTCTACTATTGCTCTTAGGCCTATGCCTAAGTTGTATGGATAGCCGAACCCTATGGTTGCTATCGCACAACGCCAATAGAGGAGTCGAGGGGTAAAGAGGTAAAGTAATTGTATAGGAAAGAACTTAGATGGTTGCGTGAAGAGTCCTAGATACAGGCCGCCTAGAGTCCTTATATAGGCACTCTTCCCTTAACCCTAACCCAGGTGACTCATACCTATGAGTCACATAACCTCGATGACTCATATTGGGTCATAGTATGAAATCCTTCAGCCGACCCCTATGAGTCAACTGCACAACGTTCCAAATCCAATCATAACTCGTAAAACCAGTCATGTGCCCCAAAGTGGTCACATGTGCGAAACCCATGACTCGTAATATGACTCAAGTGCGGAACTCATTACATCATATGACGCACAAGTCTGAGTCGTGCGCACAATCAACCAATCACAATATAACAATGATTTGCAGTATTGTGCATCATGCGAAACCCCATGACTCCTAATGAGTCATAGTGCGAAATATAACAACCTCATAACTCATAGCTATGAGTCATGCGAAAACCTGCCTTGCTTAGTCACCAATCGTGATATTAACTCTCCTCTCCTCTCAGCCTGAGTCCCATCAGGCTCAACGTCCTATCCTCGTCAGGCTTTCTCCAAACCTGAGCAATTCCTTTTTCAACTTCCAAACCTGATGTTCTGCGTGCTGCCAACTTTTCCGGACCTCTTACAAAGTTAGGTTTACCGTTCTGATGGTTAGATCTCGTTCGGTAATCATGCTCTGGTAGGTCATGCATATCCTCTCTTTGGTTTCGAATTGTGGCTTCGGCGTTCCCAAGTTGGTTTTGTAATTCCTCGATTTGTCGTTCCAGACATCCTATATCTGAGCTAGTATCCGTTTCATTTGTTTCGCGCTCCTCTCTCCTCAACTGTGTCCTCATGGTCGCCTTCCTCTTCCGTATATGTGCATCAGTTTCATTCAGGAGGGCTGCTTCCCCTGTGCATCTTGGGTAGTACCCAGCATCGGTTATGTCATGTCGATGTACACTGCAGTTGTCCTTGAAGCAGATGATCCAGGACTATTCCTTGTACGGTTGCTGTTGTTTGCATATCTTTGGTTGTTTAGGAAACCAATTACTTCCTTCCTTGTCGCGTAAATCAACCTGGCAGTGGTCATTGTAGCAGGCAGTCCATAAAAGAGCGCTATTTTCTGCCTGTATCTGTCTTTCCTCCTGCGTTGCATATGGAGGGCTAGTTGGTGTGATAGATCTTAGGCTATCGCCCCAACCGTCGCTAGGTGCCAAGGTCGTTTCCTCCACGGGCTCGATCTTGACTGTAACCCATTCTGGGTTTTCTTGGGTACTGCTGATGGAAACGTTCAATGGCGATGCTGGCATTGTTGAAGTTCTCCACAGGGTACCAAGTTTAGTCATGTTCTGGTGAGTGGCCGGTCCACTTGGCTCTATATTGTAGGCGTCATCGGGGTATGCGTGAATCAAAGATTTCTACGAGTTCGTACTCGCTTTCTCCTTCTATCTCGATTGGAGGTGGTGGTGATTGCTTTCATAAGGGAAACTGATTGCAGTGATATAGTTCAAGAAGTGAGATGTGGAAGGTGTTGTGGACCTTCATCTGTTGGGGCAAGGCCAATTTATAGGCACTTGTACCCACCTTCGTAAGGATCTTAAATGGTTCGATTTTCTTGAAATCCAGCTTCATGCATGGTCTTCTGGTCCTTATATTGCTTGGCAGTAACCAGACCATGTCGCCTGACTGGAGATTCGGATTGGGTTTTCTGTGTTGATCGTGGATTTCTTTTTGTCGTAATTGTGCACAGAACATTTCCTGATGTAGGATACTGTGCAGCAGACCCATCTCTTCCTTATCAGTCCTTAATTTTGGTATCATGTGGCCAATTGCCTCATGCTCCGGGTGGTGACCATAATTAGCATAAAATGGTGTAGTCTTTATTGTTTCCTGCTTTGGGTTGTTGTATGCAAATTCAACCAGAGGTTGTAGGTTGGCCCAGTCGTCTTGTTGATAGTTGGTGTAGGTTCGTAGGTATTGTTCTATTATGCCATTTGTCCTATCGGTTTATCCATCGGTTTGAGGGTGGAGAGCAGTACTCAACCTCCTTTCTATCCCTAACAATTTCGTCGTTTCTCTCCATAGGTCCGATGTGAACAAGGTTCCTCGATCTGTGATGATATCCTGTGCCAGTCCATGTATGTGAAATATTTCCTGCAAAAATATTTGCACTAAGTCCTTCGTATTCAGATCTTTGTTGCAAGGTATAAAATGACTCAATTTCGTTAATTAGTCGATCACTACCAGTATGGTGTCATAACTGGCTGCTTTAGGAAGGTCGGTGATAAAGTCCATTGCTATGGATTTCCATAGTTGGTAGAGTGCTTTGTTTGGCTGCAGTAATCTGTATGGTGCATGCCGGATTGCTTTCGTTCTTTAGGAGATATTGCAGTTTTTTACATATCGTTTGATATTGTCTCACATCCTTGGCCACCAATATTCCCGAGCTAGAAGGGCAGTAGTTTTGTTTGTCCCTCCATGGGCGCAGTTGGTGCATCGTGGTTGTGTTGTAGTATCATTGTCCTTAAGGCTCGTTCTTCGGGGACCCAGATTTTCCCTTGATACCATAGGTATCCTTCTTTCCTTTGACATGCTCCAAGTGCCACTCCTTTCATCTCCTTGTCTCCTATTTCGAGGGCATCATGGATTGCCCATATTTGTATATCAGTTTTGCTTGCTTCGCGAATTCCAGCCTCGTCTTCTGTAAACCTCACTACTTCAATTGCTAAGTAGTGTTCAGTCGGTAGGAGGATTCAGTGTTTCTGTCGAATCCTTTCGGCGTCTATTCCAGTCATGTCTTACGGCCTTCTTGTTAGAGCGTCTGGTTTTCCTCCTTCTTTTCCAGGAAGATATTGTATCTTGATATCATATTGGCTGTGTGTTTCGCTCCAGCGAATTTTCGGTCATTGAGTTCCTTTATCTTGGTAAAGGATACCAGATTTTTATGGTTGGTAAGTACCAATACTCAATGACGACTTCCTTTTCCATATCTTCTCCAGTCTTTTAGAGCTTGTACAATTGCTGACAGCTCTTTGTCGTGTATGTCGTAGTTGCATTCTGCAGGCGACATCGTTTTAGAGCGGTATGCCACTGGTTGACATCTTCCATCATTCCCTTTTTGTGATAATATGCCAGAGCATACATATTTTGATGCATCTGTCTCTATCATGATCTCCCTCTCCAGGTCATAATGTACCAGGACTTGAGCTGATGTCAACCGTCGCCGTAACTTGTCGCATGCTTTCTGTTGTCGTTCTGTCAAATTCTACTTCACGTCCTTTTTTGTGAGTTCATATTAGGGTTTCGCTATACGACTGAACCATTCTAAGAACCGTCCTTAGAAGTTGCAGAATCCTATAAAGCATTGAATGTCTGTTTTGGTTTCTGGTGGATTCCATTCCCATATGGCCTGGGTTTTGACAGGGTCGACACTGACTACTTCTTTGTCGATAATGAATCCTAGGTATTCTGTTCGTTCCTTATGGAACTTGCACTTGGATGGCTTAAGTGTGAGTCCCTCCTTTCTCAAGGCTTCCATAACCTTGTGGACTTGGGTTTTGTGTTATTCCAGGTTTCCTCTATATATCAGGATATCATCCAGGGAGACGATACAGCAGATGTCAAGAAATCAGCCCAGGATCCGATTGACCCAGCATTGGAAAGCTGCAGGCGCATTTTTGAGACCAAATGGCATCGCCGTATATTCGTATATTCCATATTTTGTTGTGAATGTTGTCTTCCATTCGTCTCCATCCTTGATCCTGATATTGTGGTAGGCGTTCCGAATATCTAATTTCGGGAAGATTTTGGCTCCTGAGAGTCGATCCAGTGCTTCCCCTATCAATGGCAGCGGGTATCGATCTCGTTTGGTGACTTCGTTGAGTCCTCCGTAGTCTACACAGAGCCGTAGTTTGCCATCTTTCTTCTTCACAAACAGGATCGGTAATCCACCATTTGCGTAAGAGTCCCGAATCCATCCTCGGTTTTTGTTGAAGCGCATGTATTCTGTCAGCTCTTCTAATTCTTTTTCTCCTAATGGGTATAACATTTTTGCTGGCACTGTTTCCCCATTCTTGAGGTTGATCTCCAAGTCGACCTTGGGACGATGTGGGGGCATCCGAGTTTCTTCTCCTTCTTTGAACATGTCCAGCTACTGGTGATATTCCCTTGGTACGATGTTTCGGGTATTCTCTTTTTCTTGTCCTTTCTTGGCCTTGATGGCTAACTTGGTGCAGATATTGATCGCTTCGATCTGACTAGGTTGGTTTGTATCGTTATCCCATTTGAGGATTCCTGTAACTTCGCCCCTTCGATAGAATTAGCCTAAGGATGTGGCCGAGATCTCATTGATGTCGATTCTTTTACGTTCTGGTTTATCGGTACTTCCAAATCCCGCTTCGCCGCTCATAGTGGGAGCCAGTTGCTCCACTTCTTCACATTGTCCTATAACAATCTTTTCACAGAATAATTGTACGATCCTATTTCCTGGCTCAACCGTATGGTGGTCTTTTCGCAGGTTAACCAGTACTACCCTGCTCTCACCCGTATAATCGGCATCGATTACTCCTCCGTTGACTGTAATTAAATCTTTAACTGCCAACCCGCTGCGTGGAGCAATCCGCCCATAGGTACCTTCCAGTAGTTTGATGGCTATTCCGGTACGGACAAGTTTTTAGTCTTTTACCAGTATCATGAGTCTTTCGCTCGGATACAGGCCCTGTCCGGCTGCCTTTAATGATCCCTTGGTCGATATTGTTGCTGATTCGTTTAATCCCCGGATTCTGATGTTCTGGACATCCTTTGCCTGGATCTTGGAGAATTGCATGGTTAAATTCTCTTCCAGGGCTTCTGCTTCGGGGACTA
Source organism: Tuber calosporum (assembly GCA_003316355.1). Lineage (NCBI taxonomy): Eukaryota > Fungi > Ascomycota > Pezizomycetes > Pezizales > Tuberaceae > Tuber > Tuber calosporum. Next base: position 20,385 of record QFET01011052.1, on the reverse strand, counting down.
GGTCCACCGCTGGTGAGCTTTCTAGGCATACTGTTGTACATATCTCGCTATCGAAGTTAATCTTGTTGCTTTCCCAATCGATCATGGAGTTGTGTCTTCTTAACCATGGCAGCCCTAACACTGCCTCATGGTTGGGTAGATCTGCAATTTGGAAGGTTGCCACTTCCCTATGGCTGCTGATGTCCATAGGTACTTCTCCTATATGGTTAATTGGTCCCATAGCGCTTGGCTCCCCGTCCGTGTGGTAGATTTCCCGTATTTCTTTTGCTTTCTTTGTTCATATGCCGGGTTTGTGGCTGAATTCCTTATCAATAAAGTTTTCTGTCGCACCCGAGTCAATCATGCCGTTAATGACGACTGTCTTGTCCTTGCCATGTAAACGCATTTTGACAATTGCATGGTCTGTTTCTTGTTCCAATGTTTACGTGATTGTAAGTACCATGTAGATGTTACCGATTCCGATGGTTTTGATTTTGTTGTCCCACAGCCTATCTCTTACTGGGGACTTTCTTCGGTTCCCGACTCCTCAGGTGTTTCTCTGAACTCCATTTCATGTAGGTTGGTTCGTGGTTCCCAGTGATTATTGTTGGTCTTACTGAGGAACTGCCTGGTATAGTCCTTCTCATCACTTGTATTTCGGCAATTACTGAATCTGTGCCCAGGTCTGGCGCATCCCAGGCATAGGTTGTTGTCCCTTCTTCTTGTATATTCTGCTCGTGAGAGGTTTAGCCGTGGGCGTCTTCTGGTAGCATCCTGGTCAATTGGATCGCCTCGGGTTACCATATTGTTGCCCGACTTCCAGGTTCCGTTATTATTCCTTGGCGTTTCCTGTTGTTGGATAAAGGTACTGTTGTTTCCTTGGAGGTGCTTGATCTTGTTGATCCAGTTTTCTTTTTCGATTGCCCATGCTGCAAGGGCATCGACATTTGCCGTCACCATGTGGTCTGCTCCCCATGCGTCTTGGAGCGTTCGGTTAATTCCTTTAAGGAATTGGCATCTTAGTGTACCATCATCCTCATTCGCCCCCGTAGCTGTGAGGCGAAAGTCATTCCAGTATTCTGTGACTGGTTCTTTGCCTTGCCTCGAGCGGTCGTGCTTTGTCCTAGCTGCATTTTCCGCATCCACATCCCCAAACTGGTCTTTGAGGGCTGTAGTGAAATCCTCATATTTATTCCAGGTCTCCGGCTTGCTTCCTTCTGCAAATGGGGTTATCCAGCTTGCTGCTGCATCCCACAGCAAGCTCTTGACGTAGGTGATGCGTTCCGTATGTCGTGTCTCTTGTATCGCTTCATAGTATAATTGGCATTGTACTAAGAAGGTTTATAGTTTGGTCCTTGTTCTATTGAAGGTTGTGGCTTTCTCGACATTGATCCGGTTGTTGATTGTTTCTCACTGGTTGTTTATCAGGGTCAGGATCTCTTGGAACTGTGCAGTTGCAAATCCTGCTAGTTAAATTCCGGCTCCACCACCGGCAGTTGCTGGTCCCTGGGCTGACCTCCTTTCTGGTCTTGGGGTTTTGGGTTCCAGAGATCCTGTTGGTGAGGCAGGCTCAGGTGTCACCGGACTTGCGGTTCTTTATGACTGGCTTCTGGATAGATTTGTGCTAAGTGCTTTTTCGAGTACTGTACCAAGTGTTGAGGTGTCGATTTCTCCCTCAGTGAGGTCGATGCCGTTATCCATAAAGTTCGCCAATTTTATAGTTAGGTGTTGCTTAGAAGACGCAACCAAATGTTACGAACCTATGCGGTAAGCTGACTTGCAACAGGTAACTACTTGTCTTTGGGTTGGATGAATACGAACGGGCCATTGTTATAGTGCGGTATGGGGCGTAGCGCTAATCTCAACCACCAGGGTAGGAGTACTATGGCAACGAGTAATACTAGGCGGGTTTCCAGTATTGCTATTAGGCCTATGCCTAGTTGTATGGATAGCCGAACCCTTTGATTGCTATCACTCAACGCCAATAGAGGAGTGGAGAGGTAAAGCGGTAAAGTAATTGTATAAGAGAGAACTTAGATGGTTGCGTGAAGAGTCCTAGATACAGGCCGCCTAGAGTCCTTATATAGGCACTCTTCCCTCAACCCTAACCCTGCTGACTCATACCTATGAGTCATATAACCTCGATGACTCATATTCAGTCATAGTATGAAATCCATCATCTGATCCCTATGAGTCAACTGCACAATGTTCCAAATCCAATCATAACTTGTAAGACCAGTCATGTGCCCCAAAGTGGTCACATGCGCGAAACCCCTTACTCGTAATGTGAGTCATGTGCAAAACCTATTACATCATATGACCCACAAGTGTGAGTCATGCGCACAATCAACCAATCACAATATAATCATGATTTACACTATTGTGCATCATGTCAAACCCCCTGAATCCTAATGAGTCATAGTGCGAAATATAACAACCTCATGACTCATAGCTATAAGTCTTGCAAAATCCTGCATTGCTTTGTCACCAATCGTGACACTTTCTACTCTTACGACCGACTTGATGTTGGTTATTACTTATTTGGGTTTATACCTGATAAGAGCTACTATTTGGTTGTCCTTTCCTACTGGGTTATGACTTCCTAACTGGTTATTCTTTCCTTTTTTCGCTTATCACTACCCCTTCTTACTTCTACCCATTTGGGTATCGCTATCCTCCTGCTATACCTACTGGATTTGTATACTATTAGCGATCACTTGTTTCCTACTTATTTGGATTCCATGACTTGTTTTGTTAGCTCCATCCTGTCGCCTTTAACACTCTGTTTCCGGAATATAGTTACCTTGTTATGCTTTCTCAGTTAGCATGTTTGTTGGACAGGATGTTTGCGCTTTTGTTAAGCTTTCCTATCTACAATCTTTTGTATTTAAAGAGCCAGCAATCCCTTAAGGATTTGGACTCTCAAGCCTCAGAGGACTATCATCTTTTATACTACAAGTTGAACAGTCACTCTATTAGTTCCATACCTTTTACCTTGTCTGTTGAAGACCTATCCATCGACGCTTCTCCCCCTATCCTAATACTATCTTCAAACTCCCTTTGTGATTCACAAGATACTTGGGAGTAGATTACAGATTAGAGCACCTGTGGTCGGCTCTGGTATGCTGGAGGGAGCAGAAGGGGCAGACTGGATAGGGCGTCTTGCATCGCGTAGTCACATGGCTAAAGGCCTAGCAGTTGTGATACTGTGTGTAAGGGGAGGAAGGGAGGGCCCTTTCAGACCTCCTGTTGGCTGGGAAAAGAGGAAGATGTGGGAGTAGGGAGGAGGCGTGCTCTGGGGCGGTGGATACAACTACCCAACCAGAGTGTTTGAGGCATGAGGCCTGATACATATTAAGGAAGCTACCGGAGAGGACGGGGACACCAGTGGAGTTAAGGATTGACATGGAGAGGCGAGAGAAGAGGTCATCTTGAATATCGGGAAGGCAGGAGGAGGGGACAGGGTGAATCGCTCTCTGGATTGCTGTAGGAGTTGGACGGATGGGTATCCAGGGGTTGTCGCCCACTGGAAAAGTCTGGTTGAGGCGCTGGGTGATGCCCTCAAAATATGGGGTGTAGGTGAGGGCAGGGAATTGGCCATCGAGTCCAGTGAGGGAGACAGAGCCTCGCTCGTTGACAGAGGCCTTGAAGCCATGGGGGAGGGTGGAGTCTGTATCATCTAGCACTGAGGTGGCCAGGTCAGGAAGAAGACCTGATATGACCCCTGTATCAGGGCAAAGGGCTGGTGAGGAAAGCGGGGCGAAAAACCTGGGAGCAAGGGTGGTTAGGGGGGGGTCGAGAGGAAGGCAGTAGTGGTCGCGTGGAGGGGGAGCCAGAGCTGGAGGAGGCCTTGGTCACTTGGGTCGCAGCTGCTGCAGCAATCTTTGCCACAGAGGGAGGGCTTGTTGATGATTTTCTCTGATTCCTTCTGCCTACCCGAACCTGGGAAGAGGAGGGGGCGGAAGTAACATGGTTATCGAACTGATCGCCAGGAAACGGTGAACTTCCAGGGGAGGGCCTTAAGTGGCAGGGGCAGGAGGCATGGGACAAGGGGTAGAAGCGGGCCCTGGGCCTCTCAGACTCATACCAGGACGGGCAGGAATGGGGGGGGGTAATAGCGGTGGAACGAGGGGCGAGTGTGACGCGGTGGACTATATCACGAAGATCACCCTTGCCACATACCACCTAGAGGTCCTTATATAGGCTGCCTTCCATCAACCCTAACCTTGGTGACTCATACTTATGAGTAACACGACCTCTATGCCTTTTTGTAAGTCATAGCATGAAATCTATCAGCTGACTGTCCTGAGTCAACTGCACATTATACTAAAACCACTTATTACTCCTAAAACAAGTCATGTGCCCCATAGTAGTCCCATGTGCGAAACCCATAACACATACAGTGAGTCATATGCGAAACTCATTACATCATACAACTCACAAGCTCAATTCATGTGCACAATCAACCAATCACAATATAACAATATTTGCACTAATCTGCATCATATGAAACTCAACAATTCTAAATGAGTCATCGCACGAAATATCCAACCCCTGTGACTCATAACCATGAGTCATGTGAAAACCTGCCCTGCTTAGGCATCAATCATGATACATAGAGCAAGTTAGTTATCCATATCGACCGAGTTAAATTTCTAGGAAGTATTGTGGCAACAAACAGAGTTACCATGAGAGAAAGAAAGGTGCATCAATAAAGATTGTATGGTATCTCATTCAGCTAAAGATGGGCAAATCATCATTCACTTTGCCACTTTTGACCAGTATTTTATTAACAATTTGTTAAAAAATCTGCTAGCTAATCATCGAATCTCAGCCGGGTAGAGAGAGAAAGTTTAGCCTGGGTGCTGAGCAAGATGAGGCATTTGAGGAGTAAAACAAAAGTTTATCCCAGCACTGATACTTTACCACTTCTACCCAGAATAAGAAACAATGCTGTAAATGGATACTAGATACTTTACTTCAGAATGTATCCTGTCCCAGTTTAATGACAAAATACTACACAAAGTCACCTTTCATTCAAGCATGGGTGAGCCCTGCCAAATGAAACTACAAGATACATGATGAGGAGTTGCGAGAAATCTTGGAAGAATTAAGGACATGAGCCCAAGACTTGGTTGGAACGGAAAAGCTAGTGACTGTATATACAGATCACCAAAAAAATCTCCGTTTCTTAACAACTATGGTCTGGAATGAAAGGCTGATAGGCTGGGCCCAACAGCTGGCAAACTACATGTTTACAATTGTATATAGGCCAGGAAAGAATGGTGGCACCAGATGGATTAAGCAGAGGGCCTGAGTACAGTCCTGAGGAGAGAGCTGTGTATAGCGAACAGTTAATCCTCAAGTCAATGCATTTCCAAATCAACCTTGTATACTGGAACAAACCAAACTTTGTGGAAGAAATGCAGGATACAAGGTATCAGACTACAAATTTAGTTAAAATTAAATTACTGGCAGAAGAGGCAAAAATGCCTACAAAAGGTTCCTGACCTGCATCAGGGCATGGCCAATACGCACCAAGAGATTTCATAATCACAGCCAAAGGAAAACTGCTGGTAGAAACAGGAATTGCAATAGTATTTCCACAATACAGCTATACTGGCTTACAACCTCCAAGTGCATAGGCACCTAAATATGAGGTCAGCATAGGTGGAAGAGTAATTGATACTGATTATACTGGAGAAATCAAGGTAATCATGATCAATTATGGAAAAAAGCGAGATTGGCTAGTCAGCAGAGGGGACCAAATAGCCCAGATGATCAGGGAGAATATCAACATATGAAAGGCAATAGAAGTCTACAGACTTGAAATCAAAAAAATTAGCAGAAGCTGGTTTTAGAATTACATATCTTGCACTCAGACAATCCGTCGCCATCCCGAACTAGGTTCTAGTTACCTATCTGCAATGTGACAGATCTGAAAATAATTTTCTCAATAAGATAGACAAGGGAGAGAGATATAACAAGAGAATAGTCCTCAAGTCTAATGCATTAATATCTAAGGATGATATTAGCAAATATGACTAGGGACTATCCAGGGATTGCAAAAGCAGGTCGGAATTATCAAGATTGGTAAGAACAAAAGCCGGATTTGGAAATATTAGGAAACCAGGGCAAACCACTACCAAGTCAGTGGGGTGTAAAGGAAAGCTTAATATACTACAATAATCGCCCATACATCTAGAAAAACCAGCAGCTGAAAATAACTAGAATTAAAAGATGCCACAACACTTAGGTAGCAGGATACTTTACCCTGGAAAAGACTCTAGAAGTAATTACAGGAGACTTTTAGTAACCTACTCCCAAGTATCTCGGAATCCCAAACGGACTCTGAAGATACTATTAGGATAGGGGGAGAAGAGTCGATGGATAGGTCTTCAATCGACTAGGTAAAAGGTATGTAACCAATAGAGTGACCGTTCAGCATGTAGTATTAAAGATGATAGTCCTGTGAGGCTTGAGAGTCCGAATCGCTAAGGGATTGCAGGCTCTTTAAATACAAAAGATTGTCGCTAGGAAAACTTAACAAAAGTGCAAATATCCTGTCCAACAAACATGCTAACAGAGGGAGCATAACAAGGTAACCATATTCCGAAAACAGAGAGTTAAAAGCGACAGGATGGAGCTAACAAAACAAGTAATAGAATCCAAACAAGTAGGAACAAGCGATTGCTAATACTATACAAATCCACTAGGTATAGCAGGAGGATAGCGATATCCAAATAGGTAGAAGCAAGCAAGGGTAGTAATAAGCGAAACAAGAAAAGAATAAACAGTTAGGAAGTCATAACCAAATTGGAAGGGATAACCAAATAGTAGTGCTTATCAGGTATAAACTCAGATAATTAATAACTAACATCAAGTCAGTTGTAATAATAGAAACATAAAAGGATTCCATTACATTGCCCTTAAAAAATAAAACAAACAAAACAAGAATGAATATCCTAAAGGGCTAAATGACTAACCCACCTTTGGAGCATTCCACTCAATTGCAAAACATATAATCTGTATCAGTAAATATATATCCATCACTGGTGTCAAAACCTTACACCTTTATTAGCCCTATAGTTCCAAAGATAATACCAGGAAGCAGTTAGCTTTCCATCTCAAATTCGTCTACCATGTAGAGTATTATGCTGGTATCGGATTCTAAGTTGTCTGAGTCTTGAAGAGGTTTCCAAAATCCGTCAGGGTCAAGCTCATGTGAGAGGGGGGCACTGTCGGGTTTCTGCAGTGTTCAGGCAGAGGAAGTCTCGCCATGGGACCAAGGGAGTCCTAAAGGTATGGATTCATTGTAGGTATCGAACCTGTAGGATCTGATGAGGTTGCTGGCGCCTTCTAGGTTGTAGAGTGGTTCGCATGTTGGTTTGATTTCGTTATAGCCTTTCCAATAAATCAAGAGCAGTCTCTTTCTGCAATAGAATCGATCTTTCCATATCTTTTCGATTTCCCAATGCTCTTGTCCACTAGCACTGATGGTGACAGGCTCTTTGGATATGGGTTCAGGTGTTCTGGGGAAGGCAAAGGGGTTTGGTCTTAGGTAAATGCGAAGATGGCTAAGATGAATCCATGGGTGGATTCCTGCCATGACATAGGGGCGTATGAGTTTGTAGTTATTATATCTGTCAGGTCCTTCACTCACCGAGAAGGGTCCTAGCCCAGGTCCAACTAGCTTGTGATTTCGTCCAACCTTATGGAAATAGGGTGGTGACTTGAGGATAACTTTAGTTTCGTTAGGGATGATTGGGGGTGCATCCTTAAACCTGTTTTCGCTGGAGGGAGTTTGGCATGCTCGGGCCTTCTTGAGTGCATCTCTGGCAAATTATTGGTTCTTCAAGATCAGTATAGGAATCTCATCTGCTACGGGTACGGAAGTGGCGAGAACTCTGAAATATGGAAGGAGCTTTGGTAGTCTGCCTAAGGTGATTTCGAAGGGGGAGAGATCTCAATCCTCATAATTGACAAGTACTACTGGGTTAGGTAGATCCTATCCTTGGTCGATATCCGGTATTTCTCTTTCTTTTCTCTTATTAATTACCGTATGAAAGACTGAGTAGCTATCATCATCGTGGAGGGGAGGAGGAACAGCCCATCTGTGTTCTGCTCTCCGCTTTGGATAATGAGGGGAGACAAAGTTGGAAGAAGAGTAGAGAGGCAAGGGTCTTGGAATTTCTGTAGATCCTCAGGGAAAGTATCCTGTATTCTTTCCATTTAAGAGTGTTTGGCATTTGTCCCTGACACAAGCATTCCAGTGCAGGGCTCTGTGTCTATTGAATTCCAGAAATCGGTCCAGTCCATTAACTGGGGGTCGAGGAGGAACTTGTGTGGGCTGCGAGTCAGGTTCAGTTAGTGTGCTGCTGGGGCCGATATTTCCGGAGGTGGTGATTGCAAGATATTCCAGTTGCGTGATAGAATCATGAATTCATTTAAAGCAGTTGGTGAGAGTATCTGGATGTACTGCTTGGTCTATATCTCCTAGAGGATTATTAATCCTCGCCACTAGGCCAAAGGGTTGAGCTTTCGCTCAGTCAATAAGTACTGTAGCTTGGGATTGCTCTTAAGGGTTTCTGAAATAGGAGGAGGTCTCGAAGATTTCACAACCTGGAATGGCATTGGTTGCAAGCTCAAGGGTATCTGCTACTTATCCATGTCTTGTTCAACTGTATCTGGCTGTTGACTCGCTTCTTGGGAGCTGGAGGGATCTGAGCTGGTGCCACGATGTGAATTCCACATGGTGTGGGGTTCAGGTGTAAAAATGCGAGAGGGTACTTGAACAGTGAGTGCAGACGAGGGGTCTTGGGTATGTGCGATGCTGAGGTAGTGTCTTGATACACTGTTCATAGGGTAGGGGGAGGTCTTAAAAGGGTTCTTCTCTGTAGAGTGTTCGAGTATTTAGTCATCTTCAACTGGAGTGTCTTCATAGATCCTTTATAATGCATCTGTAAGGACATTATCTTTGGCAGGTCTGTGAGTGATATCGAAGTCATAAGATTGCAGGAACATAAGCCAACTTGTTTGGCGGTAACGGAGTTCTGTCTACTTCAGGATAATGGATAGTGCCTTGAAGTCAGACACAACCGTGAACTTGGTGCCATATAGAATCGGATGCAATCCCTCAATGGCATCCACAACTGCAAAAAGTTCCAATTCATGGACAGGGTAGTGCAGCTGACTTGTAGCAAACTTTCTGCTGTGGAATGCAGCGGGGTATGCTTTCTCCGGGGAGGGTCCTTGTCTAACCTATGCTCCTCATCCAACCTTAGAAGTGTCCATAATGAGGTATATTGGATCAGCTGATGTCTCATATGAGATGGGGCAGAGCGGAATTGTATCCTTGGCCAGTCACTTATCCTGTTTGAAGGCTTCCTCATGCAGGAGTCACCGTTCAAACACTTATTCTGGAATTAGGTCCTATAGGTTATCACTAGTGGATGCAAGGTATGGGAGGAACTGTGCATGATATATCACAAGTTCAAAAAAGATCTAAACTACTTTTTTCGATATTGGTGTGGGCCAGCCTTGCAGGGATCGAATTTTTTCTGGGTTTGCATGAATCCATCTCTCATCTATAACAATTTCTAGGAGCGAGAGCTTGGTGGTGAAGAATTTGTATTTGGCTAGCGATGCTTTGATATTGTGGTGCTGTAGTCTTCCTAAGACTGATCTGATGGGCGAAACATGGTCCTCAACAGTTTCTAAGTAGATGGTAATGTCATGCATATATGCCCAAACGAATTTCCCAACAAATCCAAATAGGACAATCTCTATAACTCTCCTAGCTGTAGCTAGGGCATTAGCATCTCCTTACAGCATAACTCTGCATGTAAAGGATGTAAAGTGTATCTTGATTGTGTTGTATTTCTCATTGCTAAGAAGAACTCAGATTTGAAATACCAATTTGCCAGGTCTATGGTGGATCTGAACTTTGCTCTAGCAACAGTTCTGAGTATCATAGCTTAGTTGGGAATCGCTCCATAGTCCTTGATAGTAATATCATTCCTGGGTACAAGGTCTGCAAGCAGTCTAATTTCGACATTGGGTTTCAGCTTTGGAAATATGTTGACTGAGTTGTGTGCCTCACTAGGGTAAATGATTCATTTTGCTTTCCAGTCTTCGATTAATGCTCTGTATACGGGCATGATCTTGTCAGGGAATATGAAGAATCTCAGATTATGGTCTGAAATTGTATCTTTCAGCTGGATGTGGTGGTTGACATCCCTCTAGGGTGGTAATTCCGCTATCTTCTTGCCAGAGAATACAGTAGGAAACTCGGAAATTAAGTCCTAGGGATCTGCTTCATTCATGGCTGAATATCGTGCATATGTTGCTTTCTTGTAGGTCAAGGTTATTCGTTTGTCACGGAAGGTGATGATAGATTTTCCGCAATCTATTACCGCATGGTGGGTGGTAAGGTAAGGTATTCTCAGGAAGATGTCATAGTTGTCCTAGGAACAGAATAGGGCTTCAGAGATATTGCCACTTTCATTGTCAATCTGTATGACAGGCTTTGGTACATAGTTGATTGCTGAGCCTGATCCTTTAACTGCCATCTTCATGTTGATAGCAGTCTCGAGGTCCCTGGTAGGGATTTGATGGGTAGTGACAAACTTTCCTGATATCAAGTTGTCTCCTGTGGTACCTGTATCGAATAGTGCCTTTGCTTTATGGCCATTGACTGTGATGTATGCTTTGAGGACTTGAAACTGATTTCCACTAGATCCTGCATGGTTTATGGTAACTGTGACTGATTCCGTCACTTGAGGCTAGTCTTCTTTGGTGTGGTCTATAATTCTGACATTCTGGGGTCTCATGGTTCCGCCAGGGCCTCCATTTCCACACGGTTGAGTTCTCCTGTTCTTCTTCTTCTCAAAGCAGTTATTAGAGTAGTATCCATGTTTTCCATAATAGTAACTATCATTGTCTATCCTGCGCCAGTCCTTCTCAGCCAGGGATACCTATGGATACTGAGAGGTGTTGTTGGAAAACCTTGGTTGATTTCGCTGGGTGCTGTTCTGGGGGCGCTTGTGTGCTTGTTGGGAAACTGTATTAGAGGTTACATTTCCTTAATGATTTCCAAAGAGTCCTGTAGAGTGGGCAATTGCATCTTGCTTTTCCACTATCTCCACTAGTGGGTTAAAGGCGGTATCTGTAGTAATGTGTGATTTCACTTCTCACTTGAGTTTGATATCCATGGCATCTAGAAGTCCCTACTTCACTGAATTGTCCAAAATTGTTCCAAGCGGGAGACTGTCTCTGAAGGTTTCATGTCTGATTACAGTATCGGTAATCTGTGCTGTTGTTCAGGCCGTAGTTTGCGTGAATTGTAGCCACTGTTCATAGATGGTATCTGTGGATGTGGATGGAAGGAAGTAGGTCTCAAATTTCAGTTTGAGTCCGGCAACTGTATGGTCTCCTTGGAATGCTTCATATTGGATGAATTTATCGAGGGCTTCATCTCAGCAATAGGCTCCATAGAATTGCATGGCTTCATGGGGATCGTCAGTTTTGCCAAAGCTGGCGATGTAATGATGGCCTGTCTTGAACCATGAGTTGATTCTCAATGGGTCTTGATCTTTTCCTTCTCCTGTGAATGTAAATAATCCAGTGTATTTAGGATGATTATTTCCCTTTGGTGGGACAGACTTGGTGATGGCTGGAGGGCTTGGATTGCTTGGTGGACTAGGTAGACTAGGTGGTCTTGGTGGACTTGATAAATTGGCAGGTGCAGTGGTTGGTTCTCTGGGTTCTCTTGGTAAACTGGGTGGTCTAGGTAGCGAAGCTAGAGGTGCTGGTCCTGGAGCGTCCTCTTGACTGGAATCTGATTCTGATTCTGAGTTTGGTTCTTTCTTGGATTGGACTTCTTGGTGGAGCTGTTCTTGGACCTAGGCCTGGTCTTGGTCTGGAGCTTGGGCTTCGGCTTGGTCTTGGTCCTCTTCTTTGCTACAACTGTTATCTACTGAAGATAGTTCTGAATCCTCACAGGGTGGTGCAGGTGTACGTACTGGCGTTTGACTTTATGGTCCTGAGGAGGATACTACAGATCCTCTAGTGAAGTGCCTTCTGGTATCTCTTGGAAGCGAAATGATTACTAGCTAGGGTGAGCTGGTCTCGCCAGGAGTCTGATCAAGGCCTTCTGTGAAACAGGGAGGTGTACAAGTACTGCAGGGTCAAGGTAGGCAAAAGGTGATCAGTTCTCTGCTGAATAGCAAAGGTATACTTGAGTCTAGGTCCAAAAACGTCACCTACTCTCAAGGATCTCGTGAATTCCAAAGGGACTTAGAAGATGAGATTTGGATAGGGGGAGAAGCGTTGATGGATAGGTCTTCAATAGACATGGTAAAAGTTATGGAACTAATAGAGTGACCGTTCAACATGTCGTATTAAAGATGATAGTCCTGTAAGGCTTGAGAGTCCGAATCCTTAAGGGATTGCAGGCTCTTTAAATACAAAAGATTGTACCTAGGAAAACTTAACCAAAGCACAAATATCCTATCCAACAAACATGCTAACAGAGGGAGCATAACAAGTTAACCATATTCCCCAAAAAGAGGGTTAAAAGCGACAGGATTGATCTAACAAAACTAGTAATGGAATCCAACATAGGATGAACAAGTGATTGCTAATACTATACAAATCCAATAGGTATAGCATAAGGATAGCAATACCCAAATGGGTAGAAGCAAGGAGTGGTAGTGAGATGCGAAACAAGGAAAGAATAAACAGATAGGAACTCATAATCAAATAGGAAGGGACAACCAAATAGAAGCGCTTATCAGCTATAAACCCAGATAAGTAATAACTAAAATCAAGTCAGTTGTAATAGTAGAAACACAATAGAATTCTGTTACACTTTTGCTGCAAGGGACTAGCAGCTTAGATCAATTACTATGTACTATTGTGTGATGTGTGTCATTATAATAAATCACCTGAACATGTAGGGTGTGGTCTGCTGCAGCTTTAGGAAATTCTTTTTGCTGATTGGTTATTCATATGCACTGACTTTATCACACAACTACCAGAATCACCAATAAGAACTCAAATTATGGTAGTAGTTGCTCAGTTAATAAAGATGGCTTACTTCATTAGGGTGGAAAACAACTATAAAGCCAAAGATGATATGAATGTATTCTTGATGGATATCTGGAAGTTACATAGACTCCCCATGGATATCATAGCCGATATAGATGCAAAGCTTTTATGGGAATTCTGCATGTCTCTATGCAAAACCTGGATGATCAAACCAAAAATGTCTACTGTGATCCACTCACAAGCAGATCGGCAAACAGAAAGGAACAACTAAATACTAATAAGATACCTAAGAAACCTTTTCTATTAGGATCCAATGGACTGGTACCAGCTCTTACGACTAGTCCAGCATGCCTATAACTACTCTTTAGCAAATACACATGGCATGTCACCCTTCCATGCAGACTACAGGTTTTATCCACAGACAGAATAGATGAAAGAACACAAAGCACAAAATCTAGATGCCCAATTATAAGTGCACTGGATGCTAATTGTACATCCTGAGGGAAGAGAAGAATTAGAGCAGACACAGCAAAATATGAACCAATATTATAACTGTAAGGCTAAGCAATAACCAGACATCAAGGTGGGGGCCCAGATCCTCCTAAATCCATAAAATATATGAATTAAGTGACCATTGCAGAATCTTAATGTAAATCTCTGTAGCCTGGTTAATGTATTGGAAAATAGGGGACAACATGCCCAGTACAAACTACAAATATCGCCCATATCGAAGATCTAGCAGATATTTCTGTCTCGCTATTGGATCCTAGTCAAATATCCTACAGGACAGGCAGCGAGCAACCCTTAGACGAGCTGTAAGAAACCGATTCTGATGTTAAATGGGAAATTGATAGAATGGTGATCTGGAAAATAATCACCTACATCAAGCGGGTTCTAGTTATAATAGACAAATGCATGAACTAAGATATTTAATAAACTGGACTGGGTGTTCTCAAGATGCAAACACGGGGGAACCACCAGAGCATTTAGTGCATGCCGATGAATTGGTAAAGGGATTTCATAAGAAACATCTGGAAATACCAAAGCAGGCAGACTTTGAAAAGATATGGAAACAGTTTTCCTGGTATGGCCAAGCAAAAGCATCAGGTTTTTTACCCTACTCCATTTAGTTCATTATATGCTCTGTATAATAGAATTTTTCCTTCTTAGGTGAAAGGAAAGAAAGGTGGAGGATCAAGACCCAAGATGTTTGGAGTCGAAACCTAGGTAGAGGGAGCTCATGTTAGACACACAAGATCTCCCATGAGGACTCTGAGAATCATGAAGCTCAAGTCCGAACCTCTACAACGCAACCTTTCCCCTCCAGCTACGGCGTTCACCCTGCTTATCAATACTGGCACCTTGTGCCATGGCTCGCTGTGTCTGAAAACCGAGTTATCAGACCACATCTTGTAAAACTGGATACATTGTCGCCATCCATCTGCCTGGATGCTGGCGCAGGATAAATAAGAGTGCCTCTCTGGCTATTTATTACAGATAGAATAAAGTGATTTCCATTAAGAACTTGCGGAGTTACAGCCGGTAGAAAATAGGTAAGCATGAGTAATCCGCCACAGTACAGGCGCAATTGTCACAATTGGTGACTAAACAAGGTACGATTTCACAAGAGTCATAATTATGAGTCATAAGGCTGTTGGATTTCGCACTATGACTCATTTATATTCATGGAGTTTCACATGATGCACAATAGTGCAATCATTGTTATATTGTGATTGGTTGATCGAGCGCATGACTCACCCCTGTGAGTCATATGATTTAATGAGTTTCGCACATGACTCATATTATGAGACATGGGTTTTGCACATGTGACCACTTTAGGGGACATGCCTTGTTTTACGAGTTTTGATTGGTAGGGTACATTGCGCAATTGACTCATAGAAGTCAGCTGATGGATTTCATAGTATAACACAATATGAGTCATGCCGAGAGTATGACTCATAGATATGAGTCACCTGGGTTAGGGTTAAGGGAAGAGTGCCTATATAAGGACCTCTAGTCAGCCTGTAGTTAGGATAGATCTTTCCTTTGCTTCTCCAGGTTTATTTCCATATTTCTCCTCATGGAGCACCCCTCTCCCTTCGTCTGGCTCAGATCATGTTCCCATTTTACTCTCCTTGAGGCATCCTAAGGACTCACAACTACCTCCACGGCCCAACTGGGCCCTGACTGACTAAGCCACCCTCTCGCTCCTACTTGAGGAGCTCACAGTCCCTGACGCCCCCCACCTCTACTTCTCTCTCCTCATGGTTCGACACAAACTTCGGTCGCATTCTGTCCTTACTCCATAACTACACACCCCTCCTCTCTACTCTTTGGAAAGAACACCACTACGCAGTTCGCAAAGCCCGCTCTACCCGTTCTACTAGTGACTTCTCGGTGCCAGGCTTGCCCACCTTGGCTACTTCAAAGCTATAAAAAGAGCAAAAAAGGCACACTGGTCATCCCTCCTATTGCACGCCACTCCCTCCTCCCTCTGGGCCACCAAGGGACTTACCCTAGGTTCTCCCACAACCCGCTTCCCTACCCTCCCTGGGTCCGACACTCTAGAGTCTTTTTACAGTGCTCTCCTCAACCACTTCTTTCCACCTCGTCCCTCTCTGCGCGCCCACTCCATTCCGCCCCTACTCCGATTCTCCAGAGCTGTCCTCAGACGAGATCTCAGCCGCCCTGAGGGCCTCCTCCACATCCTCTGCACCGGGTTTTGATACAGTCCCCTATGGGGTATGGAAAGTGGTCCACCGCAAAACCCATTCCTAATTAGTTGCCCTCCTCTCCCATCTGCTCCTCCATGGGTTCCACCCTCCCTCCCTCCCTTTTAAAGGCCAACAGAGTTGTCCTGGACAAGCCAGGAAAGCCGTCCTATGACACTCAGTCCTCCTTTAGGGTCATCGTTCTTCTCGAGACGATCTCAAGGGTTCTGGAGAGAATTGCCGCCTCCCGCCACGCCCTCGTCGCAAGGGTCTATGGCCTCCTCAGTCTTAACCAATGTGGCTCCCTTGTGGGCCTTTCCGCCTTTGACGCCATCACCACCCTAGCCCATACAGTACACACGCTCCACCGCCCAGCTCTATGCGTCTCCACCCTCTTCCTTGACATCAAAGTGGGTTTTGACAACGTGGATCCTGACTTTCTCTCCTCTGTACTCAGGAAAAAAGTGGTCAACTATTACCTTATCTCCTCGGTCCGGTCCTTCCTCACTGGCCGCACCTGTCGTGTTCTCTTCCAGGGCTCCCATTGAATTTTTTTCTTCCGTTTCTGTCGGCACCCCTTAGGGGTCTCCTGTATCTCCTTTGCTTTTTGTTATTTATGTTTCTTCTCTTTATTTTTCCCTTCCCAGGGTCCTTAGACTTTCCTATGTTGATGACTTTGCATTGACTGTATCATCTCC
This sequence comes from Tuber calosporum, assembly GCA_003316355.1. Taxonomy (NCBI): domain Eukaryota; kingdom Fungi; phylum Ascomycota; class Pezizomycetes; order Pezizales; family Tuberaceae; genus Tuber; species Tuber calosporum. The sequence continues at coordinate 3,947 of QFET01011052.1, read as the reverse complement.
TTCCTATCGCCGTAACTTTCAGTTGCTATAAGCAGCGTTGTCCAGGATCAAGTGTCGCGGAGCAGCGCGCAAGGTCCCCTTTTCAGTTCCCAAGACGGAGCTCATTCAATGCCGCACCAAGAACCAGCGTGGCTCCCCTTGCATTATCCCCATACACTTGGATGGGCAGGTCTTCCATCCCGCCAGCTCCCTCAGGTGGCTGGGTTACTGGCTCACCCCATCCCTCTCCATATCAACTCACTTCTCCAAACCACTTGCCCACCCTCAAGCTGCCTTCTCCACTGTAAGCAGGCTTTCCCCACTGGGGGCTGGCCTCTCCGCAGACCATTGCCACCGCCTTGCTGTCTCCCTCCTCCTCCCCATCCTCACCTATAGGGCTGACCTCTTCATACACTCCCGCGGAATGCTACGGCACATGGACGTCTTCTGGCACCAGATCTAGAGATGGGTTACCAACTGCTTCCGCTCTACTAGACTCTCAGTCCTCTCTCTTGAAAGCTGCCTTCCTATCGGCCTCCTCAGCGCCCATTGCCATAGGCGTGCTGAGGTCAGACTGGCATGTGGCCCACCCACTATCAACCCAGCCGCAGGGCGGCTACCCCTGGACGTTCCCTCCCTCCTGCAGTCTCGGGCCCCTGACTCGTAGCGTCACCTCACACGGCGCCTCCAACCCAATGTCAATCCTCTCTACTGGAAAAATGCTCCTCCCTCTCTGCCGGTCCGCACCCACCTCCCAGTGGATGCTATGGCCCACCTCAACCTCCCCATTCTGGGATCATTATCCTTCGCCCCCTTGCCATGAGCAGATCTCTCACCTCTCTATCCTCCTCTTCCCCCGCTCCCAGCCATGCACGCTGCCTATACTGGCCTTAGGAGAGGGGTGTACCAGATCCTAATCAACGACTGGGGAGAGGCCTGCCCTCCCCCACACTACTACTCCTACAAACCGTCCCTGTCCCCTCACCCTTTCAGGGGTCTCGGCAGGTTCATGGCAGGCCGCATTCACCAAATGTGTGCCCACAAGAGCTACCTAGCCCTTAATACCTGCTGGGCCTCTGAAGGGGAGTCCACCCTCTGTCCACGATGCTGGGACTTCGACGAAGACTTCCACCAAGCTACACTCTCCTGCACGGCCACTGCTCATGCCCGCAGACGACACCTCCAAGATGTCGTGGAGATAGGCACGGACGACCCCATCTGGTCTTTGATACCACTCCTACTCAACCTGGTCGCCTATTTACAAGAGACGCAGGTCGGCTTCCCTCCGGACATGTTGCTATCCCACCCGTCATCGCTACCTCCTTTGGTTGCCCCAATCCCTATAGGGTCCCCTGCGCACACTCTCTTTTTGTCCCCAACTTCTTGATAATTTGTGGTTTTTCCTCATATGATGGCTAGGTTTCGGCATGTGTCCTAGGCTGGTTTTTCCTTTCTTTAATTTACCGTATGAGGTGTATAGACAGTTACCTGTCCCGTTGGAGCTTTATGTGCCCTTGGTTTCTTTTGGTTTTAGTTTTTGGAATTAAGGTTTTGTTTATGACATAGCTAGCGCTGCATGCAAGTTCTTGTACCTTAACAACGAATATATGATATGGAAAAAAAAATAAAAAAATAAAAATAAAAAAAGACGGTCTGTAGTTAGGACTCTTCACGCAACCATCCAAGTTCTTTCCTATACAATTACTTTACCTCTTTACCTACCCGCTCCTCTATTTGGCATTGTGCGATAGGAACCATAGGGTTTTGGCTATCAGTACAACGTAGTCATAGGCCTAAGAGCAATAGTGGATCATCGCCTAGTACTACTTGTTGCAATAGTACTCCTACCTTGGTGGCTGAGATTACCGCCACACCCAGCACCGTACTATTAGGACGGCCAGGTTATCTTCATCCAACCAACAGAGAAGTAGTTACCGGTTGCAAGTCGGCTGACAGCATAGGATCATAACATTTGGTTGCGTCACCTAAGCAACACCTAACTACAATACGGCAGACTTTACAGATAACGACATTGACCTTACAGAGGGGGAAATCAAGAGCTCAACACTTGGTCCAGCACTTGAAGAAGCGCTCAACACCAACTTATCCAGAGGTCAGTCCCAATGGACTGCAAGTACAGTTACAATAGAGCCCGCCTCGCCAGCCGGGTCTCTGGAACCCGAAACACCAAGACCAGAAAGAATTGCCACACTAGGACCAGCGAATACTGGTGGAGGAGCAGGAGTTCAAATAGCAGGATTTACAACTGCACAGTTGCAAGAAATCCTGAAACTGATTAATAACCAACGAGAAACAACCAATAAACAGATCAAGGTCGAGAAACCGCCTACCTTCCATGGAATAAGGACCAAACTACAAACTTTCTTAGTACAATGCCATTTGTACTTTGAAGTGACACAAGAAATACATCATACTGAACGCATCAACTATGGCAAAAGCTTGCAAAGGGATGCAGCCGCAAGCTGGATCACTCCCTTTGCAGAAGGACGCAAGGCAGAAACTTGTGCCACATATGAGGAATTCACTACAGCCCTTAAAGACCAGTTTGGGGATGTGGATGCAGAAAATGTGCCTAGAACAAAGCTTGACCGCCTGAGGCAAGGCAAGGAACCAGTTACCGAATACTGGAATGACTTTCACCTGACAGCTACGGAGGTCACAGAGGATAATGGTACGCTGTAACGACAGTACCTCAAAGGAATTAACCGTACACTTCCAGACGCATGGGCAGCAGACCATATGTTGGCTGCAAATGTCGATACCCTTGCGGCAGGAGCAATTGAAAAAGAAAACCGGATCAACATGATCAACCACCTGCAAGGGAACAACAGTACCTTTGTCCGACAACAGGAAATGCTGAGGAATGATAATGGAACCTGGAAATCAGGCAACAATACTGAAACCCAAGGAGACCCAAAGGACCTGGATGCGACCAAAAGACGCCCATGACTGAACCTCTTACGAGCAGAATTTACACCAAGAAGGGATAACAACCTATGTGTAACCTACTCCCAAGTATCTCGAGAATCCCAAAGGGACTCTGAAGATACTATTAGGATAAGGGGAGAAGCGTCGATGGATAGGTCTTCAATAGACAAGGTAAAAGGTATGGAACTAATAGAGTGACCGTTCAACTTGTAGTATTAAAGATGATAGTCCTGTGAGGCTTGAGAGTCCGAATCCTTAAGGGATTGCAGGCTCTTTAAATACAAAAGATTGTAGCTAGGAAAACTAAACAAAAGCGCAAACATCCTGTCCAACAACATGCTAACAGAGGAAGGATAACAAGGTAACCATAGTCCGAAAACAGAGGGTTAAAAGCGACAGGATGGAGCTAACAACACAAGTAATGGAATCCAAACAGGAAGGAACCAAAGATCGCTACTACTATACAAATCCAGTAGGTATAGCAAGAGGATGGCGATACCCAAATGGGTAGAAGCAAGGAGGGGTAGTGATAAGCGAAACAAGGAAAGAATAACCAGTTAGGAAGTCATAACCAAGTAGGAAGGGACAACCAAATAGTAGCGCTTATCAGGTATAAACCCAAATAAGTAATAACCAACATCAAGTCAGTAGTGATAGTAGAAACATAATAGGATTCCGTTACATTCCCCTTAAAAGAAAATAAAACAAACAAACAAACAAGGAATATCCTAAAGGGCTTAATGACCAACCCGCCTTTGGAGCATTCCATTCAATTTCAAAACATATAACTTAATCAGTAAACATATATCCATCACTGGTGTCAGGACATTACACCTTTATAAGCCCCTTAGTAGCGAAGACAATACCATGAAGCAGTTAGATTTCCATCTCAGATTCGTCCAAGGTGGAGAGTGTTGTGCTGGTATCGGATTCTGAGTAGTCTGAGTCTTGAAGGGGTTACCAAAATCCGTCAGGGTCAAGCTCAGGTGAGAGGGGGGCATAGTCGGGTTTCTGAAGTG